>VAHH01001228.1:0-13034 GCA_013357305.1 Radopholus similis | reverse complement strand
TTTTTACCGCATATTTACCGATTTTGAGGTTTTTTACCGGTAAATTTACCGAATCATTTTTTACCGGTAAATTATACAACCCTAACTCATTACCAGTGTTGAAGTGACATCACTTTTTGCTAACTTTTTGCTAAAGTGACAGTGACAGTGACATTTGGGAAATCGATGTCACCAAAGTCACGTCACAATCATAATTGGAAAATGGGATGTGAAAGTGATCACAGTGACGTCACTGTCACTGTCACTGTGACCCCTCTAAAGTGACGTCACTTCAACACTGCTCATTAGTCATTACTACTACGCCTCCCCCCGCTAGTCTACATAATGTGCAAGCATTCCTTATTTCAACTTTCAAGTAAAATTACCACTCCCAATTCAATTCGAGTTTTAATTTTTAACCTTTTTACTTTTTATTTTTAAGGTACAAAATATTCGGATTATGTATAAATTCCAAATTTAGAAATAAAAATAATGGAGTCTTCTTCCCAATCAACGTTTGCAAAACAAATGGATGAGGACGATTCAATGATGAATTATCAACTTGAGAAGTACTATAAGGCTCTGGCAGAGTTCAAGCTGGAAAAGATTCCAAACGAATTAGCACCGTGGATGATGGCTGACGAAGTCGGTCGAGAGCATCTGCAATCACTTCTTGATGTAAGAGCCTGAACTATAAATGAGTAATCAACCAATCAATCCAGCGAGTTCTCAACTCATTGGCCGATAACAACGACAGAAGTGAGGATACTTACACCGCAAAGTTTCGTCACGTTACGCATTTAATTTTTGCGCAAGAAAAGGTAAACACTAATCTAGCGATTACTAACACATACGGGCGCACAATTACAGCTGGAACACGAGGACAAGTTCAGGGAAAATGTGACTGCCAAGTGAGTCTAGATTGGACACCAGATGGATAAATTGAGAGTTTTCTAGATATCTGGGACATCGAACTGGCGAAGGAGTAAGCAAGAAGGGCAAGATTTACAAGAAGCCATACGCCGTCTACACCTTCAAAATCCCAAATCTGGAGGATCTGGCTCTGTATCAAACAATCACCATCCAGGGAGAGAAGGTATGTTATGCCTAAGTTGTTTGATAGTAATGTCCATAATTTATTCTAATAGGGGAAAATTACGTTCATCAACAGAGAAAGGAGCACAGTTGAAGTCGCATTTGAGGATCAAAAGGGACGTATTGCTTTTCATGAAAATGTAAAGTAGTTTAATTTTATACTTTCATTCTTTAATCAAATTCAACATCAGACGAATTATATTTTCGATGTGGCATTCAACGATATCGTCCATGTGGCTTTTTTGAATTCAATTTGGTTGCTAGAGAGAGGTAAAGGAAGGCTTGCTGCCTTTCCGGACGCCTTTGGCCTGGTAAGTCCCATTTTAATTACACACAATATCCACAACCGAATTAAGATGCCAAAGCATGAATTTGACCGCCAGATTGAGGAATACGAATGGAAGTTGAGGAACGGGGAGTTGCTAAATGAATTTGACGACAAACAAAACAAAGCGATATTCTCGATTGTGAATGGCGTCCATCAGACTGTCCCGTTTATTTTGTGGGGGCCGCCAGGTCTGCCTTCCACAAACTTCTAATGTGAGGATCTCCCAAATCAGGAACCGGAAAAACGGTGACAATTGCCGAGTGCGTGAGACAGCTGCTCCAGAACAGTCCGCAGAATCGCATTCTGATTTGCACTCCTTCCAACAAAGCGGCCGATCTCATTGCGCGGAAGATCCTGGACAAGGGCATCCTTAGCCCACATCAGATGAGGCGGTACTACAGTCTGGGAAAGAATGTCGACGATCGCGACAAGTCCTTGGATAACATCGTCAAATTTGAGAAGTAACCCCCTTCAAATTATAGCTATTGTCACATTTGCCTTTTTAAGCTGCTCCTTCTACGGAATTTACACGGATCGCTTCAAGTTGGATGATTTTTTGAAGATGCAAAGCCTTCGGGTGGTTTTTACAACGCTTGTCTGCTCGCAGTATATCAGGGAGGAAATGCCGGAGGATGAGACGGATTTTTTCTCGTAAGCTCAGTTCTGGCGTCGAATATTCTATACTTTTGTGCCTTCAGACACATTTTTATCGATGAGGCGGGTCAATCGCTTGAACCTGAAACCCTGATTCCGATTACGCGGTTTGCCACCGAAAACACTCGAATCGTCCTTTCCGGCGATCATAAACAACTCGGTAAATAATAAAACTAATGAAGCGGGAAGAAGCTTTGGTTAATCGAATGGGCACACGTTCTTCGTTTATTCAGGTCCCGTGATAAAAGCGCATTTTCTGAAGCGCTTCAAATCCGCCCAAATGAGCATGATGGAGCGACTGATGGCTGAGTTCAGCGGAAGATTCTATGGCGACCCACAAGTGTATCTAGACGGGTATAAAGCGCAATTCACAATTTCGATTGGATTCCGAATTCTCAGGCGCACCTATTGTCAGCTGACCGACAGTTATCGCTGCCATCCGGACATCATCAAATTCTCCTCGGACAATTTCTACGAGGGAACCCTTCGCGCAGTCATGAGGTCCGAGCGCAGCACTTTCATCGGATGGGAACATTTGCCGAACAAGGTTTTGCCAAATAACCCAAAACATTTTGCTTTTATTGTTTTAGAATTTTCCGATAATTTTTCACACTGTGCGCAAAGGAGCCGAGGTGCGCCAGAAGGAGGGGCGCTCTTTCCACAACAAAGAAGAGGCGGAGGTGGTGTTGCGCTACATCGATTTGTTGGGGGCAATGCGGATTCCCGACGAAGAGATCGGAGTGATCTCCCCCTACAAGCAGCAGGTATCGAATACACAAAGTTATCAGCCGCAAGTACTTGTTTTTGCATTTAGGCGCAAAATTTGCGCGTTAATCTCCGAGGGCGGAATGGCATAACTGTGGACTCCGTAGAGTGCTACCAGGGGAGTGAGAGACGCGTCATCATCCTCACTCTGTCGCGGTCCAACGACATTGGTTTTTTGTCAGAGTACAAGGTTGGCCCTCTCGAGAAAACTGGTGAAACTGGTCCTTTATTATAGCGCATGAACACTTCGTTCACAAGAGCCAAGGAGCTGTTGATTATCGTGGCGTCCTTTGATTTCGTCAAAGCTTTGCGGCCAAACCAGAAGAACAAATGGCCAAAGTGATATTTCCACATACTATGTGATAAGTGATAACATGTATTTTGTTTAGGTTTATCGACTATTGCATGTTCAACAATGCTGTTCTGCTGGACAAGTTCGCGTGCGAAGTGGGCGAGGAAGAGTTGGAGGGGGGCGCGGCAGAGGTCCGGCAGGCACTTTGGAAGACAACGCGAATGCAGCAGACGACACATGAGCGGCGACAGAGACCAGCAGAGGAATTGGTGATTGTGCAGAAGAAGAGGGCCGACCCCAGAGGTGACCGACCAGTACTTAATTGTGTTCCTCTTTGCATAGTTTGTATTTAGGCTCTCAATCTCCCAAGGAGCCGAACAGCTCCTCTTCGTTTGTCGAGCGAACTTTGGATCGGGAAATGGTGCAACTTTACGTGGATGAGGATGAGTCCAATGCGAGTTGTCAGAGTGCAAGTGCAAACAGTTCGTGTGGAACCAGCTTAACTGGAACTAGCAGCAGCGACAGCGATTTTAACTCGCCGTGCAGTTCCGATGAAGAGGGACAGAGATTTTGGTCCAGACAGATTCCATGGGAGCCAAAGCCGCCGAATAAATACGCCTATGTGAACTGCGTTTTGGCGTTACCATCAAGGTTTGGACATTGTGGAATTGGACATTTCCAGTTAGAGATTTGACGCCGTTTCAGATCCGAAACAGTTCCGGTGCAGAAGAGAAAGCTCAGCGGAGTTGAAAGCGCGGCCGACTCGAGCGGACTTGTGGCACAAATGGGGGCGATGAGGCTTACGAGTACCGTTCATCCGGAACCGGCTCCACAGCCAGCCATCATGCAGTGCAAGTCGGCCACTTCGTCTGATGTGCCCGTTGAATTTGTGCGTGATGCCCCCTGCTACAGCGCCATCCGCGGCCCATCCACCTCGCAGCCTTCCAACAAATCCTTTTCGGCGCAGACGAAGGCTTCCAATCCCATAGAGGCCGAGATTGCAACTCTCGCGACCCTGTGTGACGATGATGACCAAATGCCGACATTGGATCCGAGTTTCAAACGCTTATACAGCAGCAGAGAAGACAACAAGAACTGTGCTATCATGTAGGGAACAGAAGCTCTTTTTTCCTGTGATGATTCTTAGAATTACTTGCTTACATTTTCCCCCATCTGTGCTGCCGTTCTTATTGGTTATTAATTATTTATTGTTTCTCAACTATTTTTCATATTCTTCGCATCTTATGTTTATTTTATGTGTTTCGAAATTCGAACAGAATCAAATCATTTTTACTTTTTATCTCTCGCAAATAATTCTTCTGCCTTCCATTTGGTCGGAAGCATAAATGATTTGGTCTCAGGGATGTCCGAGCAATTTTATCAAAGGCAAAAGGGCCAATCCGTGGAGGACATGAAGAAAAAAGAAATGCCAGCCAAGGACGAATTCAGAAAGGACAACACATTTTTTCTTCCTTCATTTTGCGTCCCTCTTCTGCTTCAGCTTTTCCAGTCTCCCCTCCCACTGGTTTTTTCGTGGCGGAGACTCGTACGGCTTAGTGCTCGATTTCCTTTGACGGGGTTTGACTGGTGATGAGTGAATGCATTCGCCTCAAATGAAGAGAGTTTTTGCATTAAAAATTGAAAAAACCACATTTTTCGCCGAATTCCAAATTCTCGTCGTTTTTTACAGCCGGCTCTTCCAGCTTACTTGACGAGTCTTCTCTGCCGCGCTTTCTCCTTAGCGCGGGCAAATTCAACTTGGTGCACTTGGCGGTGCAATCCTCACTCCAGTACAAGCGATAGATTGTGCGTGTATATTCTGAAAAAACCATTGGAAATTGTGATTAGTAATGGTGATGTAGATCAATTTGGCGGAACCACTTTTTTCGGCATTCAATGCTTTGCTGTCTGAAATGGTGCACATGGAGACGAATGAATCATCTCTGGCCGTGGTAAAAGAATCATCATTGTTGCCGGAGATGTTGTGGTCAATATCCCCAAATGTCGAAGTCATTTGTTTCGCTTTGGATTTGGTTAACACGGTAACCTTTTTTGTTCAAAAATTGTAATTAATAAGTTATAACTTATAATTTATAATAAATATCAGTTCGGGCTTTGGCCCCGGTCCCGGTTCTCGTTAATTAATAGTCAGTACAATCTACTACTAGTAGTAGGTACAATGTAGGTAAATTGTAATCTTAATCATTTAAAATGAAAATATCCACATACAAACATTCTGCCAAAGGTGAAAATAGTGCACAAAAGATGTAGTAGATTTGAGTCTGATTTCGATTGCGATATGTTCATATGTTACGTGTTACCTACTTACCCTCTAGGTAGCTCAATGCATTGGATTCAATCAGGGATGTGAATGTTAAATTTATTAGTTTATTATATTGGTTCGAAAAATATAAAATACAGAAAGTTAACAAATTAGTATGATGATTGATGATGATGACCAGTTATGGTACTGGTAATGTTACATATTTATGTATAGGTATGCAGGTGTGCGTGAAATCAAGTGATGCATTCGTTTGTTCCCGTTGCGCCGAATTAGCATTTTGCTCAGGCAATGTCCAAGTTGTCCACAATGATTGTCGAAATGGGGGAGAACAAACGCACAATAGCCAGAAAACTCTGTGCATCCGCAACACTGGAATTGGAAGAGTCAGATTGTCAGATACATAATACATAGCCATAGCAATGGCCATTATAGCTTTCAATTCAATTTTAAAACGCTATTTTTATTATCGTGATTTTAGAAGCGATCAAGAGACTCACGTGAATCCCTTCAGAAGTCCGTCCTCCGTGTTTATGATTATGTCACTGCGATTGCACTTGTCAATGCCAGGCAAGCATCTGCAAAAAGTCGCGGTAACTCGAGAAAGATCCGCACACTGTGTGGTGTCCCACCTCTTGAAGTCGGCCGCCCAGTAGAGCGAGTTGGGGGCGCGGCCCCAGACACGGCGGTGCGTGTACTTTTTCTGGTTCTTTTGCTCGTCGAAGTAGACCACGCGGATGTCCTTCAGCTGAATGACCTTGGGGCGCAGGGTGCCGAAGAAGAACTTCTTGATGATCAGAATCTCGTCGGTCAGCTTGCAGAACTCGTCCGAGTAGAGCACGTGCGCACGCGCATATTGGGCAAGCAGAGCATCGCGGTCGTGGGTCAGCATTTGTGGTCAATCGGGTGTGGAATGGCTCTGGAATGGAAAAGGAAAATAAAATAAATGTACATTGGCAACCGAAATGGAAGCGGAGCAGAACGGGGAAACAACGGAACAAGTCATCTGACGAATGGGTGAGTCTTATTTTGCGGGCCTTATATGTCCGAAGGGAAGTGAGAGGGAATCCTTTGTGTGTTGGCGTGACAATTTGCGCCGACTGGCATTTGCGCACGTTTACGTGTTTTGCGGTTTTGCGCACTGATTGCCGCGCCTCTTGCTTATTAATGTCAACTCGGACACAAAGCGGCGGAGTCATCGCGGAAACGGGAAACGACGCCACATTGTATTCACAGTCCCCCACACTGGACGAGAGACTGTGGCGATGGCAAACACCGGAAAATGGGAATGGAGTGCGGAGGAGTGGAATGCCCGGTGCATTTATGAAGGCAGAACTAATTGGAATTGTGGGCCGAGATGAGGGCGGATAATGCGCGATATTGGGGAAAGGAGATTGTTTGAGGAGGAATCCCTGTTGACTTTGTCGGAATGTGCCACGATTGTGCGATCTCTTCTTTTAGGCGCGCATTTTTGGCATTTTTGGGACAAATTTGGGAGAGAACTGCGCAAATGGGAGAGGGGATTCAGGGCTCAGTGGCATGGGAATGGGACACACATACGCGCAATGCCAAAAATGGAAGGTGCCGAAGGAGAATGTGCCGCGCTGTCCCCCGCTAATGAGTAATGAGGCACAAAATGGCACACACAGAAACGACCCACTCCAATTCTGTCTTTTTCCTTTTAAAAAGTCATTCACTGCCCATTGGGCCATATCCACTTGACGCATCGGCTGGCAATTAATAATTGCTGGTGGCTGGCACAAAAAGATTGGGACGAGAGTAAACGGGGCTTCTGCCCCTAATTGGGAAATTGGACCGCGTGGACCGACTGTGTGTGCGGCTGCTGCCGGGTGGCGAGTGAATCCGTGTTGCGCCACCACAAATGCCGTCCACTCTGTTGCTGCGGATTGCTATAATCATGTCCTTTCCCTCACACGTCCACTGCATATTAATGCATACTCTTCCCTCTTCTCCTCGTTTCCCAATCTGCTGAGCGGATTATTGTGCCCAGAGAAGCCTTTCTCGTCATCAGCAGAGCGGAAAAGCGCACCACCCCAGTGCCGACCGAGCAATGCCACTCATCCCTTCGTCTGTTCCCGTCAATCCCACCACCTTCGAGACGCATCGAGCGCGCAAATAGCGCGCGTCATGCGATAATGGATCCAAACGTGTGAAACAAAAACGGAACGGGAAATTGGGAAAGGACAAGAGCGATGACGAGACATGAAATGGAAGATGATTACATAACACAGAAACATTTGCATTGGTTTATTCGCATCGAATGATGGATGGCGGTTGGTCGGATCCGATAAATTTTAAATTTTAAGCTTTTAGACAGATTTTTCTGATTTAATTTTGGGAAAGGAAATTTCGCAGTAAAGGATTTACATCGCCAGAATGTGAAACCGCGGACCTGATTTTGAATGACCAGTGATGAATGATCATTTGTTCAGGGAGTGCTGTGGTTGGCCGTTTGACCGATTGGATCAAATTCAGAAGTGGTCCTGATCATTCGCCAACTCGCAGTTCTCCTCTGTCTCACGAATCCATTTCAATGCATTTTTGGTACGGAATTCGGTCGTACAGGGCACAAAGCACGAGAAACCACGGGGAAACTACAACCTTATTTATGCGGTTTTAACGTGATCAGCTCCCTTATCACTTTGGTGCGGGGTTTCTTCCCAAATTGTTCGGTCCAATCCGATTGTGATTAGACTCTCCTTAAAAGGGTGTCCCAGTCGGTCAGAACCCCTAGTCTCCTCCCACCAAAATGTTCGCCGTTCTGCTGGTTGCGCTTTTCTCCGCGCTGTTCTTTTGGAACTTTGTGTGGAAGCGTCGCGGTCTGCCGCCCGGTCCCACACCGCTGCCCATCGTCGGCAACACGCACACCCTCGCCCGGTCAGTGGGGTCTTCCCAATCTGTTTCACGCCTACCAACTGCCCCAGTTCCTCCTCCGCCTACACCCCGTACCAGCAGTGGGCCAACGAGTACGGGCCAGTGTACACTTTTTGGCTGGGCGAGGCCCCAATCGTGGTGGTGAGCGACCACGAGCTGATGCGCGATTTGTTCGTCAAAGACGGCGACGCGTATGCCGGCAGACACTTCCTCAACGAGTTATTCACCGCATTCTCCGGTAAACGGTGGAGAGCGTTGACCCAAGTCCAGTGGACATTTGCAGTCAGCAAGGGCATCCACGGGGTGGTCAGGACGCAGGGCGAGAACTGGAAGGTCATTCGCCGCTTTGGGCTGCAGAGCATGCGGAACCTGGGGATGGGCAGGGCTCGTCTGGAAAACGGAGTATGGCAGTGGGGAATGGGAACCAATGGGCGAGATGTTTGTCGCACAGTTTCTGGAGGACATTGGCCGAATGATCGGCGACTTGCGCAAAGAGATCCAGGTGAACGGGACGAAGCAGTTTCGTCTGGACCTGTTGATCGACCGCCTGATAGGCTCGACAATCAATCAAGTGGTGTTCGGAAACGCCTTTTCCGATGTTAGTTGGTGTGCCTTCGACTGACATTTCCTCTCTCCCAGGAGCAGTTGGCCGAATTCCACGAGTTGAAGCACTCAATGGACACGCAGACCAAACTGTTGGCCACACTCTCAGGACGCTGTCTGATTGGAATGCCTTGGATCAGACACTTTCCGCCATTCGCTTCCACTTTCGCCGAAATGGAAGGCTGTTTGTGCAAAATATTCGGGTACATCGACAAGCAGATCGAGGCGAGAATGGTGAAAAGGGAGCAAGGACACGGCAAGGGGGAGGAGCCAATGGACATGCTGGACACGTTCCTGGACCAGATGGAGACGGCAAAGGGCAAACAAGAGGATACGGAGATGCGCTATTTCAAGTGGGCACAGAAATGGGGGAACGGAAAAGTGATATGTACTGCTTTAGCATGGACAATTTGCGCGCATTGTGCTTTGACCTGTTTCTGGCGGGCCAGGAGACAACAGCGAGCACACTGCACTTTCTGGTGTTGTACATGCTGCTGGACCAACGAGTGCAAGGCAAAATGCAGGCGGAGCTGGAGCAGCTGGAGGCGGAAAAGGCTCGGAGCGGAAGCGCCCGCCCCGAGGTGGTCACTGCGGCCGACAGGGCTAAATTGCCCTACGTGAACGCAGTGATCAATGTGAGGCCAAAGGGGACTGCAAATTGTGCGCACAATGAGTGGGCTTTTTGTGCCGCAGGAGTCGCAGCGAATGTGCAATTTGCTGCCGCTGAACCTGACCCACAAGACAATGTGCGACGTGGAAATACTGGGCAAGTTCCGCCTCAGGGAGGGCACCATCATTGTGCCCCAGATCAGCTGTGTGCTCTACAACGAAAAGGTAACCACTGATTGTGGTTGGGCAGCGTAGAATTTAGAACCCTTCAGATATTTTCACAACCGCTCCTCTTCCTTCCGGAGCGCTTCATTGACGAGAATGGGCAATTGAAACGATGCGACGAGCTGATCCCATTCGGACTGGGCAAGCGAATTTGTATGGGCGAGTCGTTGGCCCGGATGGAACTGTTCTTGTTCACCGCCAACTTCTTCAAACAATTCCGGGTGAGCACGGCTAATCGGCAATTTTTGGTCATGTCCGTCCGCAGGTGCTGCCGATGGATCCGCTTAATCCGCCCTCGGCCGAAAAACAAAAGGCATTCGGCGTCCGCCCGAAGCCCTTTGAATGCCACATTGAGTTCTTCAAGGGAAGGGCTGAAAGCATTGAGGACTGATGATATTGGATTAGATTCAAATTTGTTTTCAAAAGTGAAAAATAACAATGTGTAACAAATTGAAGAAGTATCTGAATCAACAGCAACAACGTGGGAGTATCTTGCCCATATGTGTAGTAAGTGGTTCCCTCCTCCCGTCCCTCATTCATCCATCATCTTTTGCTTCTTCTTCTTCTTGGGCTTCTTCGCTGTCGGAGTCTCCGCCTCCTCCACCTCTCCCTCATTCACTCCGTTGTTGTTTCCCTCCACCACGAGAGACCTTTTCGCCTTCTTCTTTTTCGGCTGTTCCTCCTCCCGCTGTTGCTCCATTTCCTCAGCTGGCTGCTCCGCAAAGTTGGACTTCTTTTTCTGCTTCGTCTGAACAGGCTGTTCTTGCTCCTGTTGTTCCTCCGCCTCCGGCTGCCCCATGGACTTCTTCTTCTGTTTGGTTGGCTCTGGCAGTTCCTCCTCCTGCTCGAAGTCTTCTTCTTCCTCTTCCTTCGCTGGGCGTTTCTTCGGTTTTGCATGCTCGGTGGCTTCCTCCTCCTGTTCCTTCTTAATCGTCATGTCGTATTTGGGATCGTACTGGTGAACTTCCCTGCAAAACAAAAGTGTAAAACCAAATCCGTTGAAATGCTCTTTTCTCACTTCTTGAAGGCGTACGCACTCTTCGGCGCCTGTTTCACGCCAGAGTAGCGCTGCTTTTTGACACCGCCTCGCGAGTCCTCCTCCTTGATTGCCTTCTCAATGTAGGCGCGTGCCTCAATGCCTCGTTCGTTGCCCAGGGACTCGTCACAAAGTGCGTCTATCCGAGTGGCCAGCGAGACCTTGGCGGCCAGTTTGCGAGCAATCTGCAAATTGTTTTGTTGAATAAACTCGAATTAGAAGACAAACGGCGCTTACCCTTCCCTTCGACTTCTGGCCGGCTTGGGTAACCAGTTGTGCGTGATAGATAATCCCGTACTTCGGAGTGTCCTTTTTGGTCTTCAACGCACGAAAGAGGGCCTTCTCTGCGCCAAGAATTTGCACCGTTGAGGCAGGACACTTCGCCAAACCCATTAGAGAACCTTGAAAATCAATGTTTTATAAGAGAAAATTCCCTGGAGGTCTAACCGGCTTTCGAAACCAATCTCGCGCCGATCAGTTCACCGAGCAGTACAGTAAGGTTTGGCGCCAGTGCGTTCATTCTATTCTTGAGGTATTCGTGCAATTGTGCTCTGTACTGGCCCAGCTCGATGATCTGTTCACAGAGATCCAGAATGTTCTTCAGGTCCAGCTCGGAAATGTCTGTGCCCATGCTAATCTCCGCTTCTTGTCGCACTTTTTCGACAAGCTCTTCAGGCAACACAGCATTCAGCTCAGCTGTTTGCGCATTCTGTTTCATCCCTATCGCCTTGATGCACTATAAGTTGTCCGGTTAAACTCCAATCTTCATCACAACTATGCGAACCTTGGCATATGCCTGCGCATCGGTGATCAACTTGCCCAACTCCGGGAAGTGCCATCCATACCACTCGCGACAGCGCATCACGTAGTTGTTCAATTCCTTGTCCAAATCGTCCAACAAAGAGACCGCCTCAAAAAACAAGCTCACTCGAGTTTGAGATTGGGAGCAAACCTGCACAATCATTGTGTCGATCTTCTCCGGGTTGAACTTCACTTTGTATCGGCCAATGGAATGGGCCACTCCCAGCCGCATTGCGTTCATCTCTTGCATGGCATCTTCACCCAGAAATTGGGTCACGTTTGCGCGAATGGAACGCATCAGTTCGGAGATGGCATTGTTATGCATGCATTTGATCTCCATAGCGCCCTGCAAATGTTCCAATTCAACAATCGGAGTTATAGATTAGAGCTATGCCTTGATAAGTTTGCCCAGTTGTGTGTCTTCCACAGCCAATTTTTCGGAATTATCCGCCACACTCTTCTTCAGCAGTCGTTTCAAAGTTTTGCCCAATTTGCCCTCAGCTAGTGCGGTCGCATCGGACACTGCCTCAGCGACAGTCTTGTACTTTTTGAAGGAGACCAACTGGAGGCTAAAATTTTAAACATCGTGAAGAACGACTCATTTGAGAAATTCAAAATTTACTTTTCATTTTCGCCGGTTGAGAATTCCTTCCAAATATCATCCACTTTCTGCAGAACACTCTCATCTTCGAGCTGTACAAAGGTAAAGATTAAAGAAATGGTTAGGAAAATTGATTGCAAAACCCGAAAAAGCGCATAGCCTGCTGCTGTTTCGAAAAGCACTAACATTTGCTCTATTTAAAATGATCTGTAATTGTAATTTATTTAGGTAATTTTATCGATATTATTTAAGTATCTTTATATAATTTATAAAACCCTACAGCTACAGTTGTTCTTTAAACCTAACTTAGCATTAATAACATGGTCCAAAGATGAGATTTTGGTTTTGTACCATTTGTAGTTTTGACCTTTTGGGAGATAAAGTCGAAACAAATCTAACTATAGTAGGTATTTTTTCAACTTTCATGTTCTTCTAAATTCTAATTATGCTTCTCAATAGTTTCGTGTCGAAAATTAATATTTATACAAGGTTAAATTTTTAAAAATGGGATGATCCCAGCTGATACCCCGATAATCATCTACTACGAAATGCGAATGATATCATTTGTCCATGGTTGCTTTATACGTATCGAATTCGTTTGAAACAAAACAAACAATTGAAAACATAAATTAAAATGGTTTCTTGTCATCAATCGTCAATCAGTTATTCTTATAGGCGCGAAATCACTTCGCCAAGTTCCTGTTCGGTCATCCATGTGATGTTTCCAATCTGCAAAACATCAAACGGCAAAGTGAATAATCGAAATTGCTTTATTAATCAAAAATACCTGTACGCCATTTTCATCGGTGCCCGGGGTGATGAGGACAACCTCGACATTTTTGACGTTGATCTTCTCCTCCATCAGCTGCT
>VAHH01001227.1:0-13039 GCA_013357305.1 Radopholus similis | reverse complement strand
CACTGTTTGACGGGATTGACTTCTACACGAACATCACTCGTGCTCGCTTCGAGGAACTCTGTGCTGATCTGTTCCGCAGCACCATTGACTCGGTGCATATCGCGCTTCGCGACGCCAAGATGGACAAAAGTCAAATCGACAAGATTGTCCTGGTCGGCGGATCCACTAATAATTTGGCGATCAGGAAACAACTCATGGAGTTATTTCCCGGCAAGACACTTAAATATTGGTATATCGATGTCGAACGAGGCGCTGCACTCCTGGCGGCTAAACTCTCCGGGAACAAACACAAGAATATTCAGAAAATGCGACTGTATGATATTACCGCTCTGTCGCTCGGAATTGAGACCGACGGGGGGTTGATGACTCAACTAATCAAGCGCAACACACCCATTCCGATACGGATTTCAAAAACTTTCAAAACCCAATGGGATAACCAATTTGGAATACTAATAAAGGTAGAAATAACTATTTTTAATACTATATTTAAATTTTATTTAGGTGTACGAGGGTGAACACGCGATGACCACGGATAACAACCTCTTGGGCAAGTTCGAGCTGAGCGGAATTCCACCAGCGCCTCGAGGAGTGTCCAAAATCGAAGTCACCTTCGACATCGACGCGAACGGCATTCTGAACGTCTCGGCACAGGACGAAAATATCACCATCCAACGCTCATCTCTCCACTGAAGGAGTGATAACTGATAGTAAAATGACTTGTCGCTGAAAAAGTTGCGCATTCATTCTGAAAAATTTGACGGAATGAGATAGATACCCTCCCCCATCTTCAGTTCTTCAATCAACGCAGTGATGATGCTGGCCACTGTGCGTTCGCCCAAATTCTATGTACAAATTTGAATAATATAAATTACGAACATTATTCAAACTCTCCGAGAAAGAAAGGTTTTTCCCTCTTTCAAAAATCTGCGGTTTCTGATACCCGCTGGCGATGACCTCCTCTTGCTCTTGAGAGCGAACAAACACGGGAGTGGGGAAGGAACAAACAACCAATGTTTCCATATTTCCACTCCCCCTCCTTCCCGTTTGTTGTTTCCTCTCCGATGTTCTTCATTTCGTCCTTCCTGTTTCTGTCGCTGTTGACCAGTGTCGAGCCAATTCTCCCAGGACAGGAGGGTTCGAGGGCTGTTGTTTCTGTCGAAGGGCATTATTTCCCTCTTTTCCAGCAAAACAGCCAAATTCGACGGTTCCGCCTCCCGCCTCAGTTTGGTTCGACCCCACCCATTTGGACCTGTTCTTCTTCCACACAGCGGTCTCTTCACTGCTCAAAGTCTCAACTTATTCCCCTTTCCAATGTACATTTTACAAACCGTACAGGCAAAGGCCCGGTCCATTTTGGAGGCGCTCCCTCCCGTGGAGGGGGTTGTCTTTGGGCAGTGCAAAAACGAGGCAAAGGGCAGACTGAATCATTTGGCCAGGTGCCTGGTGGCGTTGTTCAACACCAGGGACGCACATGTCGCGAACTCAACGGGAACGGCCAGGGACGGGGACGGAGCAGAGTTGCCTTGGCACTCGGTCATGTCCCGGTATTGGACAAATGAATTGGCCCCGAAGAATGGGGGAATGGATGGCCAAAATGGAAGCGACAACATGGAATTGGGAGGAAGTCGTCCATCTAAAGTCGCCAAAAATTTGGCGATGTTCAAGGCAAAGTTGGACGGAAAAAAGGCAAGTGGGTTGAAGGAGGCGTTGAAGAGGAAGAGAAAGCGCGTATTCAAACGGGAGGTTGCAGGTTTGCCAAAACACTCAAATGCATGTCCTGAGCCCCATTCCAGATCACAACAGGACGGACGAAAGGTTGAAGCAGTACCCGCACGTAAGGAAGCTGTTCCGCGTCGAGCACTTCTACCGCGTTGTGGACAAGTGCCAGGCATACATTCGGCGCAAGGACGCAGAGAACAGCGCGTTCCTTCGCGACGCCAGTTTGCCCTGTCGGTTGGAGACCAGACTGGCGGAGCGCAGTCCCCTGTTCGGGGTGGCGGAACAGCAACTCAGGGACTCCGTCCTGTCGTCCGAATCGGTGTCCGTCCTGTCGCCAAATTTGTTCTCCGTTGTGCCGGATGTTGGCTCCTCCCGATTGGGCGAGGGAGGAGCAAATAGCACACTCAACCAAACACAGAAATCGGCATCCCCTCTGCCCGACTTGCTCTCGCCCACGCTGTTCAGTTTCCATGAACAGGGCGAACTGTCCCTTCCCTCGCTGCTGAAGGTGACGACCGGCTGTGAACAACAAAATATGTAATACATAACCCTCAAAAGTCGGCCTTCTCAAACGGCGACGAGACACTGTTGTGGCTGAACCTGCTGCTGGAGCTGAGTGGCGCCGCCCAAACTCTCGACAGACTGACCGAGGGACTGGAACAGAAAATCGACGAGGTCGAGCGGAAAATCTATCCGGCCATCCAACTACTGGAGGAGATGGAAAGGCGGTTCGAGCGGGTGAAGCGGTCGCAGAGCGAAAGGCAGAGGGACCAAATGGAGCGCAGGGGGTACACATTTCTGAGTGCGGAGCAGGGCAGAATGCTCGGACTGGAGGTGGAGGACGGGAGTGGGTCCATGGCGATCGGGGATGAGGAGGAGGAGCTGGACAGGGTGTTGGAGGAGGACATCCGCACCATCGCCCAGATGGGGGACGAGCACCTCAACGGGGGCAGCAGTGGAATTGGCGGTAAAGAGGGAATGGGGCAGAGAGGGCGAATTCCAGACCCTTCCGGCAGAGGGGTCGTCTCATCGGCGCCGCAAGCGCTTTCTGCGCACCGAGAAGTTCGGCCAGGTCAAACATGCATATTATTGTGTGAAAGGGAAACAGACGTGTAATTTGGTGCACAATAAACAGGTGCGAATGCTGAACCCGTACCTGTTCGCCAACCAGGTGCACGACCACGCGGTGCTCCGCCGAGTGGCCGTCTCTCCGAAGGCATTCAGCGGCCAGCTAATCTCTGCGGACTTTGGCCTGGTACTCGGAGAGAATGAGCACCTAGGGAACCACTCGTTGCCCCCCTGTCAGGTGGATGTGCTCAGTCCCGACGCGTTCACGGCCTCCCTGTTGTCGCCAAGGGCAGCCATCGTGCACATCCTTTCCCCGGGCGCATTCCGCGCGCGAGCCCTCTCCCCGCAGGCGTTCGTCGCCGATGTGCTAGGGCCGCTCGCCTTCGAGGCAAAGGTCGCGTAGAATCCCGAGCGGGAATTTAAACCTCAAAATGCGCATCCTCTTGCAGCTCTTGTCCCCACGTGCCTTCGCCACCTACGTGCTCTCGCCGCGTGCCTTCATCACGGACATTCTCTCGCCAAAGGCACTCGAACTGCGAGTGCTCACCCCGCTCGCCATCGGCTTCAACGTGCTCAGTCCAAGTGGGGACCTCCCTCCCCACTTGTCTATTCGTTGCCCCTTTCCAGACGTCGGCGTTCTGAAG
Organism: Radopholus similis; assembly: GCA_013357305.1. NCBI lineage: Eukaryota > Metazoa > Nematoda > Chromadorea > Rhabditida > Pratylenchidae > Radopholus > Radopholus similis. The sequence goes on along the minus strand of VAHH01001227.1, from coordinate 9,608 downwards.
TTCGCGTCTCCGAGCAATCTCGTGACTGTGGTGCTCAGTCCCTCCATTCTGTCGCCCTCTTTTCTGGCCGGCAGCGAACGGGGAAATGTGCATGTGCGATTGGGCATATTGAAACAAAGCATTGTCCATTTTTGCAGATTTTGTCGCCCTCCATTCTCTCGGGTGGCGGATAAAGTTTAATTCTTGGCCGAACTGGACGGATAAATAATTTTAATTTTTTACAAATTGGATCGAAATCTGAGTTCAATCGGTCACAGTCCCTGGGTAGATTGCGGCAGTGTGTTGTTGTTTTTCTGGCTGGATCGCACAACGAACAGCTGCTGTTGGTTGATTTTTGGCGCTGCCGGGTACACTTGGGGCTGGCCCTTCAGGTAGCGCTTCAATTTGGCACTGGAACGGGACAAGTCAGAATCAAAACAATGAATTGGTTCCCACTAGTTTTGGGTCTGCAGCAGACAGCAGGGCAGTGTCAGTTTGCGTATCTTCGTCGACGTGATCAGAAGGCCGTAAGGCGTGTTCATGTCGTAAAAGTCGACGATCACGTACAGGGCCCACTCCGCGTCCAGCGCCAGATCAGGGCGTGTTGCGGACAGAGAGTCCCTGGAAAATGGACATCCGTGGACCTTGGGCGGTATCCAATCGCACCAAATGATGAAGTAGCAGGTGTAGAGCAGGTTGGCCACCAGCAGCAGCATGAGCGAGTAGAACATTTTCGCCTCGATCTGCTGCGACTTGTCCTGCATGTTCATTTTGCGCACGCGGCGGAACATCAGCGGATAGCCGACCAGACAGAACGCCAACAGTGTGTAGACAAAGCATTTTGTGTAGCCATAGAAGGTTTTCTGGGAGTGAATGTGCGAAATTAATTTTGCCTTTCCAAGATTACCAAATCCGCGGTGTGCATGAAGACCGGTCCGGTGATCTTGGCCATCGTGGAGTTGTCGTCCAACACGAGAACTGAGGAGCGGAAGCAGACCGGCATCCACAGGATCTGCAGCCCGAGTGAGAGAGCGATCGCAGCGACGGCCAAGAGCAGCAGCTTTGTCAGGCTGCGGCTCCAGTGACGGCGGTAGAACAGCGGGAAGATGATGGACACGAACCGGTTGAGCGAGAGCAGCACGTTCAGCTGGTACTGGGCCAGGGACTGGCACCACACGCAGAAGTAGAGCAGCTGGGCCGCCAGGTTGGGAGCGTCCAGCGGATGGAACATCTCGGGAACCCAACCCCAGTAGGAGCACTTCTTCAGCACGTACGGCCAGTACTTGCTGAAAACGACGATTGGGGTTGGGGTTGTTGCCTCCTATTTTTTGCACTGACCTGACATCGATTAAACCCAGGGCGAAGAACAGTGTGTAGAAAGAGGAGTCGAACGGTGCCTTGTTTCGACGTCTGAACAGCAGCAGCATGACGGACAAGTAGATCGGGGTGGAGACGAACAGGTTGAAGCCGGTCAGAAGTTTGGTGAACAGCGAGAAGAAGTCCAACACCTGGGAGGACACCATGTCTCTCTCTCTCTCTCTATCTGCGGCAGAAGTGTGTTAATGTACGGCACTAAAAACCTTCCCACTTTAATGGCCAATCAAATGCAAATGTACTTGGGGCAGGCACGTAAAGGCAATGAATGAACCCATTTGTGAAAAAGATACAAAACGCCTTCTTAGAATATCAAAAATCGGGAGAGGAGACATCACTGGGCCAGCCAAGTTGGGAGAGCAGACACGGGTGCCCTTTTATACTCTCATCCTTGGCTGAGAGTCAAATTATACACCTAGTTATGGACGAGGGAATTACCGACTCCCGTATTCCGTTTTGCAAATGCCGAGTAGCTGTGGAGAAACTTCATTCGCCAATTTAACATTTAATGTCGCGAATTGTACAAACAAATTAGCCTCTTGCTTTCATGTTCTGTCTGTTTTCGCGTTGATGGTGGATCTAACGTTTTGGATTTGGATGGATGTCGTGTTAATCAAAGAAAATTTCCTCTCGCAAAATGGCAAATATGTTTATATTTATATGTAGCTTTGGATTTGTGTTTTTCGCCATAATGGTCACCTCTCTGATATCCATAAAAACTAAAAAGGCAAGTATGTGAGGAGGCATTTCATCCACAAATGTGCTCCGACCGAATTAGCAATGACAAGTAGCAATTTTATGAATGTGCAAACACAAAAATAGAAATAGCTCCAATTGGTGGTTGAGATTGATAACATCCATCGGGCAACAAAGAACAAACGATAGTAATATTTCGAAGTTTGAACATTCCATTTTTGATTGATGGAATACAGAATGAATGATTTTGTGATTTGATGTGTGTGAATTGCTAATTCTAATTAAAATTTGACGCACTGTTCATTAAAAGTACCTATGTAATTTAAGCTCCTAAAGAAAAGGATTCAAAAACAAATCATTGGCGGATATGAGAAAATGTTGCGTAATCACTAATCGTAATCATAATCATATAATCAGAGAAATCATCGTGTGCTGATACGACACCAAGACAAATGGCACTGGACAAAGGAATGAATTGCATTAATGGCTAACAAAGGAAATGAGGATTAGTGGGCGTCTTAGCTAGGGGGCGAAGGCGAGTCTCAATACAAGTTTGCTTTGTTCGGCTTTCCTTTCGAATGGTAAATATTTATGTAATTCTTCATACAATCTTTACCTTAAAAGCTCGTATAATTCCCCCTTCGGTAACACCATTCTTCACAATTTAAACATTTAAAGCAATTTTTTCGAAAATGCAATTGTCCACAAGCCTTTTTGTGCATTTGCTGGTTCAACGGGCGCCGGAAAATCGGGCAGTGGAAAGTTGGGCAGTGGAAAATTGGGCGGTAAGCGGAAAATTGGGCAGTGCCCGGAAAATCGGGCAGTGGAAGGTTGGGCAGTGGAAAATTGGGCAGTAGCTATAAAACTTAAAAACTGACCAAATTTCAACATCAAAAGTCAAAACCCTAACCCAAACGGCCCTCTTTAGGGCCACAACCAAACGAAAGCGAGCCAAGTGACTTGATCTCTTTTCAACGAGTTTCGGTATAAGTCAAGTGACATTTTGAACATTTTGCCTTTTGTTGTTGTGTGGGACAAAATCAAAACTTTTGCAAGCTTAAGGTCAAAATAACCTACTCGGCTACACGTTAGGCTTAGACATAAGCTAAGCTTAAGCATAAGCTAGCCTAGGCTTTAAGCCAAAATAGCCCACTCAGCTACACGTTAGGCTTAGACATAAGCTTAAACTTAAGCGCTGATCCGACCAATATGCACAAAGTTATAGGTAACTACCTTGAGATCGACGAGCTGAGTCGAATGACACCAAAATCAGGTCGATCCGACCAATCTGGACAAAGTTATGACATGTTAAACATTTGTACCAATTTCAGTTCTGTTGTCAAAATTCGTTACCTGTTCTGACGTTTTAGTGGGGGGTACCGTCTAGCGTTGCATGCTTGGCTTTATAATTTTATATTGATTATAGGTTGTCCCCCACCGATCTCCGACCAAACTTTGACATGCCATAACTTTGTCCAGATTAGTCGGATCGGCCTAATTCTGCTACCATTCGACTCAACTCGTCGAGACGCGTCGAATGAGCTATAATTTGTCGATGCCCGCCCAGTTTTTGAGCTAAAATTAGCTACTGCCCAATTTTCCACTGCCCAACCTTCCACTGCCCGATTTTCCGGGCACTGCCCAATTTTCCGCTTACCGCCCAATTTTCCACTGCCCAACGTTCCACTGCCCAACTTTCCACTGCCCGATTTTCCGGGAGCCGGTTCAACTGCTGCTGCTCTGCTGCTGGCGGTCACCACTTCTTTTGTTGTGGATGCTGCTGGGGGCAAGGCGACGGCATTTGATGTGGCAGATGGGTTCATCGAAGGAAAGAGGAAACCAGAGAGTGGAGTCCTGTTGCTGGAGAACAGACCAGCAGACGGCGAAATGGATGGGGGCAGGGGAAAGGGAGATGAACGCGGGGAAAGGATTCTACGGCACAAGAAGCGTGAAAAGGAAAGCGACGAAGAGTGGGATCAAAGCTACAACCAAACAAGTGTTGGGAAGGGCCAGCAGGTTGTCCCATTTGGCGGCCATCAGCATCAGCAGCAGAGGAGGGGGGAGGGCCGATCAGCAGTGCAGAGCAATGGGGAGCAACAGCAGCGGCACTCAGACCCCGAGATTAGCAACCGTGGACGACACCACCAGCCCAGCAAAAAGAGCGGACATCTTTCGCCGGATGAGCGACACCCGGGAGAGATGATAGTGGCAGACCCATCGCTGAACCTGACACATCCGAAGAGCTTCCACCGGCGTCGTCATGACTAGGGCATGTAAAAATATGGGCCAAAAATCGCGAAATATGGCCATAAAATATGGGCCAAAAATCTCAAAATATGGGCATAAATATGGGAGTATAGCCAAAATATGGGCAAAAAATTGCAAAATATGGGCATAAATTTACCGAATTTTACAAGTGATATTTGTGTAAAATGAGCGAAAAAACTTCATTCATGGCTAAAATTGCAGATGAGATACATTTCAAGGTTTTTGAGAGAGAAACTCATTCGATTATCTGCGACTTGTACGTCGAGAAGGACACTCAACATCGCATCAAGTGAGAGGAGGCGCAGAAAAAAGTCTCAAAAATTGAGCTGCCTCGAGTGCCGACAGAAAAGCCCAAAATTTTCCCCTGCGGCGCATAAGTCAAAATCTAGCAAAAAAAAAACAAGGAAAAACGCGCGATTTTGAATTTTTATAGTCGATAAATGTCAATCCTTTTTTTCATGGGTATTTTCCTCTTATGTACTTTTTTTAGTCGTTTTGTACCTTTTTCATGCCACCGTCCGATCAAAACCCTGGATAAAACGCTTTTTTTAATTTTTTTTGGTGGCATTTTGGCTGAAATTTCTAGAAAATTTGAAGAATATGGGCGAAAATATGGGCTAATTCGGGGCAAATATGGGAATATGGGCGTAAACCCGGAAATGTGGGAAAATATGGGAATAAAAAGTCATTATTTTGACTTCAAACCAAGCTAGAAATGCGTTTTTTGTTGGTCTGTGTGATTTTTAAAAATTAAAGATATTCTAGTTCAGGAGACAATGAGACTTCGGCCGGCGGTTATTGAAACTCAGTGTTTGTTTGACTCTGCAGAATCGACTCTACCTTTAAAACGAAAACCAATTTATTTCCAAATTTTCGACACATATAAATATCCAAATGTTAAAACTTCAGTGGTATAAAGGCAAGGTATACGAATAATATATCTAGTCTGTGTGGGTGAATAAAATCTTTTTGAGTGCTCTGGGTGCTGTTGTAATTTGTAAACCACCGGAGTTCAATTAATGTTCAGCAACATAAATTGGGGGACTGGTGCCTGTCGCATTTCGGCCAATTGAAGCTGGGTAACTGGAGCGGGGCATAGATTGTGCACAAATAGAATAATCCTACTTTTATTGACTAGGAACAGTTCCTCGTTCACTTTGCGCCATTGACGCTTGGAGGAGCGCTGTGCGTCCGCCTTCTCACTGCCATCGGCTTTGCACTGCACGAACGCGATCTCTTAAAATTTCCGAAACATCTCGCTCCGAAAAAGAGAGGGACTCACTTTCCGCACTCAAATTGGGCAGAAGAATGCTGTCCTTCTGCAGAACTCGGCCCAATTTCTGTCCGCAGCTGCAGCGGTGCTAAACATTGGCCACATTGTCCGAATTAGCGGCAGTCGAGAAAGAGCACCTCTCCAATGTTCGGAGTCTCTATTTTGGTTGCGCGACTGTGCCGCTTTTCTTGCGACAGAGGGCCCACTTCCGTGCGTTTCCAGAACTCCGGATCGGCCATCACATACTGACAGCCGTCTACCACGGCGATGTGCTTCGAAAGGCCAAGGAAGTTGCTGCAGTGTCTAGAGGGGGTTTGCGGAAAATAACGGTTCTCGCTCGGACGCCAGACTTGCAAACAACGCGGAACAGCGGTGCGGGAGTACCGCGCCTCCGCTCCAGCCTGGCCCGTTCTTCGGCCAACCTCTGCCTTCTCTTCGTGTTTAATTCGCTCACCAACTTGTCAACCTTGAATTTTGGGGATGATTCACACCAAAAGGACATTTCACCTTTCCCTTTATTTCCGCCCTTGGCTTCTTGGCCAACTCGTCGAGTGCATTTTTCATGAGTTGCTCACGAATCATGTTTTGCTCCTCTTTCTCCTTGATCCACTCCTCGCTGGTCAACAGCACAGAGCGTGCGTCTTTTGCGCGTCCGCGTCCCTATTAGGTAATTGCGAATTACAGTTTCTGAATTCCAAGTGGTTGAGCCATAAAGGGGGCGGTCCATAAACGAATTAACGCAAGTGACCATATCTCGTTTTATTCGTTCCCTGTGGCTCTCCTTTCGATGCACACACACACACATGCTCCTATCCTTTTAAACGTTTACTGATTTGGAGCTTACCCGTCGCTGGACGCGGGCAATCTCATTGGTCACATAGTTGTAGTGGATGATCAGGTTGCAAGCCGAAATGTCGATGCCCTTTTACAGATTAATTGAATTGGCTTGAAAGAAGGCGTTTTGTTATTTTTCACCTCCTCTGCCACTGTGGTCGCACACAAAATGCTTGTATTCCCCAGCCTAAAATCGTCGAGGGTCGCTCTTTGGACTTGCGCATTCTGTCCCGCCTCGTCTTTGCTGGATTTTCCTATTTACGCAAAAATAATGGTTTTTATGTGGATCTGAAATTACCCGTGAAAAAACTCGTTCTGTGCTGTGTCTTCTTGTTCAGCAACCGAGAGAGCAGTTCGCATTGGTCGCGCTGTTTGAGGAAGATCAGCACCCGACTGTCCGCCTTCCAACGGAATTGGTCATTGACAATCCTTTATCATTGAGCAAACACAATGGGTAATTAAAGGCAGCCTTTTGTGCTTGGCTCACTCGATTAGTTTGTCCAAGAGTGGCGAATTGGGCTGTACCGAGTGCACTGTTTCCTTGAACTCGTACACCCAGGTCACCCAGCCAAAGATCTGTCCCTTGAGTGTCTCTTCCGCGCGCAATTTCATCAGTTCCTCCTCCTCTCTCAGAATGTAGAAGAACGCGCATTCTGGGCCGAACAAATTGAGAAAGTCGATTGCGTAATACAGGACAAGCAGCTGTTCCACGCAGAAATTGAGGTGCTGACGTGAATTGTCGCACAGCTTCCGAGTCTTGCTCAGAAAATCGGAGCGCAAAGTGCACAACCAGTTCTCGAAGGCCTGCTGGTGGGGATCGCGGCTGTTCCGATCGTTCAGCTTTTCAGCTACTTCCACATCCGTTGCCGCTAATATGTAGCAATTGGTGATGGTCCTTCTCCCTCCAAATTTGTCTTCGCCTACCTTCAGGAACATTCAACAACTGCGATCTGATGAACATCAACTGCTCCAGAATGGCATTATAGGGGTGCGGCGGTTCGTAGAATTTGCCGTCCACGAACTGAATAGCCTCTGCCACCGGCGGCATGAATTCTCGCAAACTCTCAATGTTTTCGCGCACAAAGCTGATATACTCGGCGTCCATGTTGGCGCATATCTCCAAGATGTACTGGATGGCATCGGTCAGATTTTTGGACGATGAGCCACCGATGCCAATTGACGCGGTCATTCCGATGATCTATAAAAAGGCGGTTATCAAATATTGTTCGCATTCAACCTGTGGAGGATTGTCTCCTCTGTGTGCTCCGTTCAGTTTCATTTCGTGATAATGTGCCATCAGTTCGTTGTAGGGGTGGTTGTCCTTGGAGTGATGCGACTCATCGAACACTATCAGCGAGAAATGGTCCAATGAAAAGGGCTTCACGCAACTCTCTGATTTGGACTCGTTCAGCAAATTGCTTAAAAATAACAAATGCAAAAGGAAAAGTAGAAGCAAAATACACTAGAAGCTGTGGAGTGATCACAACTATATCGGCACACTCGATCACCGGCTGGGCAGGATTATTCAGCGATTGCTTTTCACCGCTTCCTCCAACTAAGCCGCGAACCTTTAATTTGTGGTTTTGAGCATTTAACTTTAGTCAGCAACAAACACTGGCGAACTTCCCGAGGTACTTTTTGAACAGGATTTTCTGCTGTTCTACCAGGGCCGCGGTTGGCACAATGAAACAGATCTTTCAAATAATAAACTCATTTAACTATTGGAATTTGGAGAAGGTTCTGATACCCTCGCTTGCCCTTCTTCGCGCATTGCGGCACACATGTGTTCCCGAATGATGTAGGCTGCGACCACAGTTTTCCCGGATCCAGTCGGGGCACAAATTATCACATTGAGTCCTTGGCAGGCCTCAGCGGCCAACTCTCGCTGATATGGGCGCAAATCGATTGGAACTTCTGCAAATAGCAAGGTCCTTTTTTATTAGAATATACTATGATACCGTGGCACAAATCAATTACACTTGCGCGCATGTGCATTGGAGGCATAAAAGGTCTGATGCGGATCGGTCTTATGTCCATAAAATCGATGATTGGTTCTAATCCGATGTGCGAACGCAGATGTGAGTTACGCGAAGTGGAAATGATGTTATCTGTAAGGGGGTGATAAATTGCACTTAAAGATAGATTACAAAACCATAAAAAATAAAACAAAACCGTATTCTCTTTGGAAGTTGGGATGGATTTTGTGTACAATTATTTGTCCTTTGCGAATTCCACTTCTGTCGAGTGCACACAGCAAGTGCTCAAATCCATTTGGATTGGCCTCTGTAATCGAGCGGAGCAAATGTTTCACCGCTCTAAGAATACTGATCCTTCTTTCGCGCACTCGCTTACAAACTGGTTTCACCAGCTTGCGAAACTCGTCGTTGCTGATCGAGCTCAACCTCAACGCACGAGCGAATTGTTCCCACTGGCCCATCTCTTCGATTTCCAACTCCATACGTCTCACTTCTTCCTCAGATATACAAATAGCGTTGATGAACGCGTCCGTATTATTTAACATCCTTCGAAGACCGGGCAAAACTTCAGGAGAATAGCGCTCGATGCATAAAGACGAGTGAAGTTCACCGTCCACTGAAATTTAGGTATTTGCTAGTTCATACCTATAGTATAAGAAAAGTGCCTACAAATGTGATATTCGTCTTCTTTCAAGAACTGTAGCACTGCTGAGTATAGATGGTCTTTCATTGCCGACTTGTTGAGCATTTGCCAAATATTCATTGCTTTTTCCTTATTATCCTTCGTTTCATTGTCGAGCACTCTCTCCAATTCATCCGCGTGTAAAAGCTTATCCAAAGGGTTGAGCGATATGTTCAAATTAGACGCAATACGTGCACAAATCTCGTCGACATACAGATCCAGCAATTTTAGTTGTTGTTCAAGAGTTAGTAATAGCATTGTTTTCCTGAGCAAGGTTAAATTTCATAAGCTGAAAATATAAAAATACTAAAATGAATTAAACGAATTTGGTCGTGGATTGCCAAGGAAAAGTACTTATTCTCCCAAACTCCCAATACCCAATTTTATTTTTATTACCCAAAAGAACCTTTTACCTTTTGCGATCTCTTTTACCTCTTACTCATTAGGGTCTGTCCCACAATTATATTACCACCCCTCCCTTCCTCGTGTTCACATACTCCCAGTGCACCAGAGAAGCTGAAATTTG
>VAHH01001226.1:0-13055 GCA_013357305.1 Radopholus similis | reverse complement strand
ATTAGATCGACGACAACGGTAAAATCCAGCGCCAACGCTTAGAGTGCACTTCAGCAACTTGTGGCGCGGGAATTTTCATGGCTAAGCATAAGGACCGCTTCTATTGCGGCAAGTGCCACACAACGCTTGCTGAGAAGAAGTAATTTGCGATTGGTGACTCAAAGTTAAACTCTGTTCTGAACTTGTTTTCGTTGTTGGATTTTTTGGTTTGAGGCTTACATAAATGTTGAAGTTCTGAACTTGTTTTCGTTGTTGGATTTTTTGGTTTGAAGCTTACATAAATGTTGAATTTTACTGAATTGTTTTCAATAACCAAAATGAGCAAAACAAAAATCAACACTGTGGAAATTAATGGCATTTAGTGTTTGATAATGGGCAATGAACCCTATTTTCCCTAGTTGCTTCTTTCTCGTCCGATGTCCATTTTCCTGCCTCCATTTCAGCGCGTTCACATCTCTGGCAAAGGCTTTTCTTGCTATCTCCGCCTCCTCTTCGATTGTTCAATTTCCGACAGCGATCACATCTTTCATACGGTTTCAGTGCCAACACTTTCAAGTCTGTCGCATTGTTGTCCACTTCAATTCGTACAAAAGCGCACCCAAACAGCTCAACCAGATCGGAATAGAGTTCATTTGTTGGCGAATGAACCGCATTGAGGTGTGCCAGTTCGGCTGAATTTCCCCGAAGCAGCACTCCGAATGGGAGCCATGATGCATCTAGGTCTGTGCCGATCTCTTTCGCGATCAGATCACGCACTTTGCGCACGCTTTTCGCCAGTTGGGACATTTCTTCTCGATCACCAACTGCCTTTTGCACGGCCAAATGCTTCAACGGCTGATTGTCCGGGTCAAACAAATCGCGAAATGCCCTCGCCATGTCTGTCTTTAACGTCGGATGGTGGGAGTAAAACTCAACGCAAAGATGCGGCAATATTGGCGCGATAATTGAAGTCAGAGTTCTGCCCAAGAGGTCCAACGTGAAAAGTGCTGAATCATGCGCCAGTGAATTGATCGGGTCGCAATAGAGTCGATCACGAAGATAGTGCTAAAATGAACTGCTTTATTGGAATATTGAGGCAAAATATTACAATGTAGCACGTGGAGACATTGTTTTGAAGAAATTGGAGATACGTCTCAATCAATGTGCCAAAACGATAGTCCGCGTAAAAATGGGCCATTTGATCAGCGAATCTATCTAACTCCGCCAAAATCAGCTGAACACTTAATTTTGTTGTTTGTCTCTAATTGTTGTGCTTGCTCGCTAACTCTGTCCAGTATCTTCAACGGAAGCGGTGCTATTTTTTCCGCTTCTTTTGATTCAATAGCAGCCCACAATTCGCCCAAAGGTGCTCTCCCAGTCGCCAGCTTTGCGTTGGCCGCCGATTCCAATGCGCCAAGAATGAAGCGAAGAATCAGCCGAATTTGCTTCAGCCGCAATTCCAACTGCTTGACGGTGGACGGGCCCAGCGCCACATTTCCGCTGGACTCTGATGCCAGCCAGGCGCACCACAACCGCAACCCGTCCGCCCCAATGGCGCCATTCCCGTCAGTTATCTGATTGGAGGGCACAAATGTTGGCTTTTAGTTGAGTCCCGTGCTTACGGTCTGTGGATGCACCACGTTTCCTTTGGATTTGGACATCTTCTTGCCTTGGTCGTCCACCGCCATCCCATGCACCAGAATGTGTGTGAAGGGTACGGAATCCTTGGCGTGAGAATATTTCGCACATTTCTCAACGACTCACTCGTATTGCGATCGAAGTGAGCAGCGAGGACTGGAACCAGCCACGAAACTGAAAGAAAAAAATTTGCCTAGGGGATGAAGCCCAGATACCTGGTCCGCCCCCTCCACAACAATGTCCGCCACCGTCGCGTTCGGAAGAGTGTGCCAGGCCAATCCACTATCCAGCCAGACGTCCATCACCTCCGTGTGCTTTTCCAGTTCGCTCAATTTCTTTTCGGCGGGAAAGGGAAATCCCTAAAATATTCGCATTGGTGTCGGCCATTCAGTAAACTGAGAGCATGCCTTCAGCTGGGCCAATCGCGCCATTGGCATTGTCCACCAGATGTCCGTGTCACCCTCCTCAGCGACCAGTTCTGCGAATGCGCGGATGAACTCGCTGTTTGTCCGTACTGCATCCGCCCCTCCGTCTCCAGTGGCGCGCACTGCTGGAATTGGCACTCCCCAACAGCGCTGACGCGAAATGCACCAGTATTGGCGATTTCGAAACAGTGGAGCAAACGCAGTACTGTGGTCTGGCGAAAAGATTTACATTTTCGTCCGGTGGCCAAGGAAGTATTTCACACCCATTCCAGCTTCGTTCTATTTTACCTTGATTGCCCGAGGAGACCCTTATCGCCGCTGGTTCCCCTTCCAGAACATGCGCGCAACGCGGGTTCAGCGAACTCACGTCCACGAACCACTGGGGACAACTTCGGATGATGACTGGCTAAAAGTGGCCATATTCTGGAGGCGTCACCACTCGTCATTTCGCAGTATTAACCTGATTTGTGCGCCAGTCATATGGATAAGAGTGCGTATATGATTGGGTGTGGAGTATATCCTTTCTGGAAAAAGTAAATGACCAGAAATATTCGCTGCTGCACCTGAACATGGAGAGAACTTCGACGTTGCCATCGCCGAGCACATGCTTTCCTTCCAGCCGATGGCCCATGTGACGGGTGTAGCGCCCTTCCTCGTCAACAAAGCACTCGATGAGATCGCCGCGAGAGTAGCCGATCTAAGAGAATATAGGTGTAAATCTGAGAAAGTGGTTTCAGATTTTGAGTTTTAAATGGTGTGGCTCCTTTGCACTAGTAGTACCTGATAATCGTCGTGTCCGTGTGCATAGGCGGTGTGAACGAGCCCAGTGCCGGTGGTCTCTTTCACGGCAGTGGATGCAATCATCGGCTGAGCCATGTCGTTGTACATGGCGTTTTTGTAGAACAGCTGCCCGTCCCCGCACTCCGACAGTGCAGACCCACAAATTACGCCCAACACTTCGATGCTCCTTCCAGTTTCCTTCCCAATTTGCGGGACAAGTGCTTTTGCCACTAAAAAAATGTCTCGCCAGTTCTGGCGCCTGAAATGCCCTCTGACTGTGCACATTTAATGGTTCTAGCCTTCTATCATCTGGGAAATCGACCAGCGCATATTCAATGTCGGGATGGAACGCAATTGCGTTGTTCATCGGAAGTGTCCATGGAGTTGTTGTCCAAATAAGTGCGTTTACGTAGACAGGCCTTTTGGACGAGCTGGTCGGTGGAGAAGTGGCGAACCAACGGATCTTGTCCAGATTAAAATTGACCATCTAAAAGGGGGAATGTCGTTCAGGTCAATTAAATTTTTTAAAATGATCACATACCCGAAATCTGAAGTAAACAGCGGTGCTCTTGTGCCGCGGATTATATTCTAATTCGGACTCAGCTAAAGCTGTTCTAGAACTTGGCGACCTCAAGGTTTTTTGACGGACTTGATTTAAACAAACAAACCAAAGTGAAAATTCACGACCCTACCAATAGACTGGCTTAAGCGCCCTTTTGACGAACCCTCTTTCGAATAGATTGGCGATTAATCTCAGCTGACCAGCGACATAATTGGGATCCATTGTGAGGTATGGATGTGCAAAATCAGCTAAATAAAAATGAAGAGCCATTATAATGGATTGTTTTGACAAAAAACACTACCGGTGCATCCCCAGCGAATAAATGTTTCCATCTGGGACTGAATGGAGGTGTTGGCCAGTTGGCGTGCGCTCTGCCGGATTTTTAGTGGATCATTCTGCCATTTTGAAACAAACAATTCAATATTCAGTGCGAACTACTAAATTACATTTTGCTTGTCCACGCTTTGCCTTTGTATGCGTAGTTCGATCGGCAACCCATGGCAGTCCCAGCCCGCCCTGAAGTGCACTCTATGCCCCATCCTGACTCGACTCTTCATTATGAAGTCCTTCAGCAATTTGTTGATGGCATGTCCCACGTGCGCCTCTCCATTAGCATAAGGAGGACCGTCCAAGATAATGAAACTGTAATAGTACGTCCTTCACCAGAATTTTGTTAGATATTTACTCTTCTTTTTGTGTGGGTGTTCTCGCATTCTGCCATTGGTAAAAGCCGGTGAATTGTCCCTGTTCAGTCAATCGTGAATCTAACGTTGAGCGATCTAATCCCCTCACGAGGGCGGCAAACTTGGTCTTTGGCAGAAAAACTGTTGATGCCTTTTTCTGTGCCATGCTCAAAAATAACGGATTAAGCAAAGAAAATTTATAAACTGTTTTCACATGTTTCGTCTTCATCCTACTCTTCTACTTGACGAAAATATTTTGCCAAAATACTTAAATAAATATAAAAGGACATTTTCGACTCTGAGAAAATAATCCCCTCCCAAAAAAAGTTGAATTTCCTCCCACTCCCAGAGACTTAATTTTGGTACCATTCGACTCGTCTCGAGTCGACTATAGTACCAACAAAGCGGTGGGGTTGCCGAGAACACGGTTGGCCTGGTTGCATCCAGCTCTCTTCACCGTGGAGTGTATGCAGTTGGGATCTCAGCTGTTTTTTTTACGGATTAAAGGGTCCATAGACTGCCGATCTCTTTTCCAAATTTGCTGTTCAGTGTGTGTTTCTAGTCTTCTACGTGCTGCTTCGGCAGCTCAGTGTTTACTCAGACAATAAACGAGATGATAAAAGACAATTTATCGTTTATCATCTCGTTTATCGTTCTTAATTGATATTGGCCCCAGATGTAGATGGATTTTTGATAATTCAAAACGCAGTAAAATGTTTCAAAGAAATTCTCTCATCAAAGTTCATCGTCAGCACCGGAGAAAGCATCATTTTCGCTGCCATTCCTTTGCACCTCTGTCTCCTTCACTATTGGAAATCCCAGCTGATTTCCCACTTCATCCCGCCAGAATCTCAGCTTTCTAGTCAATCTTTGCATTACTTCTTCCGCAGATTGACGGTCTGTTCCTCCCAATTCCACAAGGGAATTTGTCGTCCAAACAGGCCACTGGAGTCGATGGGTGGACGGATTTCTAGAAACATAATGTAAAAGCACAAATGCAACGCTATTGTAAAAAGTGCAAAATCTGTTTGTAAAATAGATACATTTACATAACTAATTTAAAGCTGAAAACATTTCAATTCACCTAAAAAACACATTTCACATTTTTTAAAAAGCAAAGTCACGACCAGGGCTGCATTCTGGCTTACCCACCCCATTTTCACAAACTGCACAATGGAGTCCACAAATTGCCGTTTGAATTCGAGTCCCTTCTTGTCAAAGTCGGGCAATTTGTCGCTGTGTAAATATGGCACTCCAAACAGGAATGGGTATTCGACGCCGTGGAATACGCCTATGAAAAAATGTATTTAATTGAGGGTGCTTAATAAAGAATATTTTACCCCCACCTTTCACGGGAATGTCGTTTGGAAAGGCATTTTGGTCCATGAAAGCAATGGAATAGAAGAACACAGGCCAACCGGCTTTAGCCTTTTCGTCCGCTTCGATCAACGACGGCACGACAAACATCAGATCGGAGACGAGCTGGGCCAAACGTGATTACTATTCTCGCTCTACACCTTCTTTCACCTCGGTGTATTTGTGCAGGAAGTAATGATCCTCCCCTCGCTCCCTTTCATCCGTGCCATCCAAATAGAATTTGATCACTGAACCAGTGACGTTTATGGGCACCGCACTGCTATTTTGCTCGAAGGCAAGCACATCAGCAACGAATTTCTCAAAGTGATCCCGCCCAAATGCGGCGCGTTCGCCTCGCTCCACATAAAGTTTGTGAGTTGAAAAGGCGTTCAAAAGGAGAGCTGTGGAACAGAGGGAAAATTGCTAAAAAGAAGCTACTTGTGGGTTAGGTATGCGATCCCCCCTCCAAATTAATTGATTTTCACACACACTATTTTGGAGTTTTAAACACAAATCTTAATTGTGGTTCTGTAGAATTTTGCGTTGAAACAGCTAAGCTTATTCGGTTTCTTACTGAACAGCAAACTCTCCAACGGCACCACCCCGACCATTGTGGGTTTCGATGGCGCTTCGACGATCAAATTTTTTGGAAAATTCGCGAAAAAGTCGTCGCCTTCTCCAACTGGCACAAATTTGCGAAAGTAACTTCGAGATGGGCCCTGAATCCATTTTTCGATTGTGCATTTTACTCACTCAACAAACAATTCGGTGCATTGCTTGGAGCAGTTGTTGTGTGGAAGCCCCTCTGAGGCACTCTTTCACTGCCCTTCCCTCCTCACAGCGCATTGCCGCAGCTAACTTTTGCGTCTCTGCTACAGTACGATTGTTGATGTACCAGCGAGACAGAATGGATCCGCTCATTTGGATGCTCTGTGAGAATAGCCCTAAAAGAAAGTGAGAAGATCGGAAGCATGTATCCAAACTATTAATTGGATTTGACATGCCTGATAGAATAAATGCCTCTAATAACCCATTTTCATTGTGAAACTCACTGGCGCTGTGTGATGAAATGCTGAGTGCGCTGACACTACCAGCGCCAGCACTCTGTCCCCATAACGTGATTCTTGACGTATTTCCGCCGAATTTGTCGATGTTCTCGTTAATGAATTGCAATGCCGCCAACTGGTCCCAGAGTCCGTAGTTGCCGCCAAAGGAGTGTTCCCCCAAAGAGGCAAATCCTAAACAACTAGAAAAACGCATTATTCTGGCAAATACTTTATTTAGTATAAATAAAAAATCAACAAAATAGACCAAAAGTGGAAGTGGTAAAAAGCTCTCCCGTTCCCAGTCCCAGCAAAAATCATTTACCGCTTACTTTTTTAAATTCAAACAACATGACTATGTGACAGATGGCACTATCATATTATACTTAATGCGCATACCTAGTGGGCCGACACGATACTGAATGGTGACCACCAGGATGCCTTCACTCACAAAGTTGTCCACCAAATACCGATATCCCAATTTGGCGGCATTTCCCTTTTCAAAAGCGCCGCCATGGATGAATGCAAGAACAGGAAATAGGGCAGAGCCGCTCTGAGGATTAATTAGTAAATTTGCGTTGTCTATCTGTTGGTACTTGATAGGATCACCTTCCAATTCGGGGAGAATATGTTCAAATAGAGGCAGTCTTCAGAATATTCTTCTTGCGACGACAGATCCGAAGCGTGGATGGGCAGACACGCAGGCGCAAAGGTGGTTGCGTTGCGCACCCAATATGAGTGCTTTGGCGACTGTGGCCTCTGAGAAAGGCAATAATAACGGATGTCTACTGGCAAAACTTAAGCAACGAATTGCCCACTTCGAATCTGAGTTGTTCCAGGGGTGGTCGTGCGAAGGGAACGCCCAGAAAAATGTTCGCCTTGCGTATGCTTAGATTGCCCATTCCATGTCCGGTCAAGTCCACTTGAAAGCCCCGGAATCTTCCGATGCTCGTCTTCACCACAAAGCCGGCCTTCTCTTCATCTTCAAAACGCTTTTTTCCCGTAACAAATGATGCATAGGCAATCAAACAAATGAATAACATCACGCGGTCGTGTAATAATTCCAAGAACAATAGTTTTTAAGGCGGCAACATTCCAGACAACTAGGTAATCGCACTACGGAATCAGTTGAGTTATAAAATAAACGGGTTGTGATTGTTGTGCCTAATGAGTAATTAATGATATGCCTATCATATGCTCATTGCACATGCTCGTGTTATCGCCGAATTCGATCGACAACACATTAAATTTTCCCTTCTCCGTTAATTTGATGGCAATGAGCAATGACGGCGATTGAACACAAAACAAACAATTATTTATTCACATATATATTTTAGATAATGCTATCCAATTTGCAATGGTTAAGAAGTTTATCGGAATTCCAGATGATGGAAAATGCGGAAAATTGGGGCAGAAACGGCCCCATCACTGTTTGATAAGTGCTCGGCAGCCGACGAAGTGCAAGTCCGGACGGGAAGACACCCCCAAAATGATGGCACTGTGGGAATGCCTAAAGGGCAATCCCAAAGAATAGGGGTCCCGACCAAAAAATTCATCGTTTCATGTGAAAATTGCTATCTAGGGGTAAAATCATGTGCTGATCACGAATCTGAAGTCAGTTTGCCGATCCGACCAATCTGGAAAAAGTTATGACATGTCAAACTTTCGGCCAAAACCGTAGTAAGATGGCATTTTGTAATTTCGTATCAACGGTAGTTTAACATTCGGGGGCAAGTCATGAGAAGCTCGTCGAGACACGTCGAATGAGCTATAGATTGTTTTTAGATAAAAAAATTTGAAATCTGCTGGGGAATAACCGACAAGTACCTAAAAAATCAAGTATTTGATGAAAAATCAGAAATATGATAAAATCTGTGATTTTCATGATAAATGGATGTCAGATTCGTGATCAGCACATGATTTTACCCCTAGATAGCAATTTTCACATAAAAAGATGAATTTTTTGGTCGGGACCTCTATTCTTTGGGATTGCCGCCCGAAGAATATGTCGCTAAATGTAAATTCAATCGGATAAGGTTAATTCGCTACCAAAAGTGGTAGAAAAAGCTACCGAATTTTTGCATCAATATTTGACATGGTCTAAGGTCATAAGGTCATAACTTTGTTCAAAAAGGTCAGATCGAATGCAATTCGGTGTTTGGCGCTTAATTGGCATTCTGTAAAAAATAAAATTAAAAACGCCGAAAGCCGAAAACGGAGAACGGACGAATAAGGAGATGAAAGATGTAAAAGAAAGTCTACGATGCTCAAAGTTCTATTACCTATCCTATTAAGTATTAATTATCATTATTAATTATTATGTATTTTTTATAATTTAATTATTAGTACATATTATTATTAAATAAATTATTACCTACTTCGGAGAATATATAAAATATAAAAATAAATGGTCTGACATCTGACTTATTGTCATCTCAGGTAAAATTTTAAATGGCAGTGACGTTGCACACGACTGCCGGTGACATCAAACTAGAACTGCTCTGCGAGCGATGCCCAAAAACGTGTGAAGTAAATACCTGGTCCAAATTCTATCTAACCCTAATGTTTCATAATTTCCTTGCCCTTTGTGCGTCTGGCTTTTATGACAACTGCATTTTTCTGCGCAATATAAAGGTATGTATATTTGTAAAATTTCAACGTGATTTTCATAGTTACTTTTCTCGCATTAAGTCATTTATCGTGCAAACCGGAGATCCGACGAACAAAGGAACCGGAGGGCAAAGCATTTGGGGTGCCCCATTCGAAGATGAATTGCACGAGGACTTGAAAGTGAAAGAAACACATTTTAAACACGCTTGGTTTTAAAACTGTTCAGTTTGACGCAAGAGGTGTGGTTGGAATGGCAAGCAACGGACCAAACACAAACAAGTCCCAATTCTTTATTGCCTACGAAAAACAGAACACGCTCGATCTGAAGCACACTGCTTTTGGGAGGTGAAGTATGCCACATTGATGTTTTGCATAGATTCAATAATTAGAGTGATCGATGGCTTTGACGTGCTGGATGAATTGGAGAATATAAAGGTTGATGCGCGTTACCGTCCTGTGGTAGAGCAACGTATCCGATCTGTAACCGTACATGCAAACCCAATCGCGGATGTTGCTGCCCAATCTGAACTCTGATCCACCATGATTCAGTTTTGTTTAACAAATTCACTTGAATTTGCTTTTTTTTTGTTTAATATGTCGTTGTTCGATATCTGCCCGTTTTTGATCTCTATACTCATAAAAAATTATCTATATTTTGATTAAACCGGGGTCAAGGCAACTCGGCCTATATATTTTAAAATTTTATGCCTTATATTTTTATTTTTACATAAAGTTGTTCTTTTTTGACTCAAATTGAATTTTGTTAAAAATTAATGTGGAAATCTAATTTTAATTTTACTTTTATCTTTGATCTTGGTTTCAGTTCTATTGGACTTTATAATTGGGTTGGCTCAGTAAGCTTAAGCTAGGTTAGGCTTAAGCTAAGCTTGCATTGGCTTAAGCTAAAATAGCCAACTTTGCTTCACGTTAGGCTTAGACATAAGCTAAGCTTGCATTGGCTTAAGCTAAAATAACCAACTTGGCTCGTTAGGCTTAGACATATTTAAATTTAAAACAATTTTAAAATATATAGGCCGAGTTGCCTCATAAGCCGAGATACCCATAGGCCGAGTTGCCTTTGACCCGATTAAACCGATGCGATTAAATTATTGAAATAATGAGTCACAAAACTATTATTTTTTATTGCTATATTAGTTAAATTCGATTTTATTATAGTTTTTTAGGATGTGGCACACACTGCACAAAAGAATATATTATTTATGCTGCGCCAAGCTAAGGGTTAGACGCTAGGTATTGCCCGGCATTTTTAGAAATTGCTTCAAGTTTAGGTCACGCCCATTCATAGGCCACATTCCTTCATAAGCCATCGTGTTCGTTTCTCAACCAGGCCAACCTTTGAGCTTGGAAATAGTGGAGATATAAAGAACAAAGTGAAAAAAGTTTTTCGAGACTTGCTGAAATTTATTTAACAGCAGCAGCAAGAGTTTGACTTGGTCGAGTATTATGAAGAGGTACAAGAAGAAGGAGTGGAGGTACCGATGGTGGCGGATGAGGAGTCCTACTTGCGCAAAGGCATTTTTCGGAATTTATTTTTATGGACAAGCTAAAATTAAGATTTGATTAAACGACCACTTACTTCGCTTTACCCGGAAGAATTGGTTGAAGTATTGCGCGATCAGCGCGCTAAAAACATCGTTTGCATTCGAGTGTTTATTTTATTTTTTTAAGGAAACTAAATTGCCTCCATATTCAGGTGTTTCAATTCGACAGTCCTCACCCCTGCGTAATTATTTGTACGCCCTACAATCAAAGGCACGGGAATGCATTGGAAGAAATAGTTCGGAGCTTTTTGAAGCGAAACTTCATCATTGAGGATAAAAACGTCCCAAAGAAACTCGCTAAACCGGGGGGTTGGTATATGCTCGATTTGCGGAATGTGGTCGTGCACATCATGGATGAGGAAACTAGACAAAAGTTGGTTAAAAAAGTTAATATCAAAAATTTTAAAGGGGAAATTATAGCAATTAGCAAAGACACGAATTAAGGTATGATCTCGAATCCCTTTATTTGGGTTTGGAAGATGAAGAATTGTCCGATAATACCGTATGGATGAACGAATTCAGACTGCCGTTGGAGATGTTACTGAAGACTCCGTACCAAGCGCCGAAGAAAAGACGTTTACTTTGATGCCGCAATTTATTTTTTGTTTAGGGTTGTTTAAATTTATTATATATTTTACAATACAAATGAAAATGGAGAAAGCATTTAGCAAAAGAAAAACACCACGGTGACTGATAATGAAGGTGTGTTTATCGGGGACTCCCACAAATGATCTTTACGTAGGCCCAGGATCCAAATCTGCAACTTAGAACACTGTTGGGGGGATTGTATCGATAATTTCCGGAAAAATCAAGGAGAATTGACTGGGGTGGGTATTGTTTGTTTGTCGTAAGCCGTGGCATACTCCGTTTCTGCATTTCTATGGCAGGCAGGAATGAAAGAAGCCGTTCCGGACCAAACCATTCCGATTTATGCCGCTATTCTTTTCAATCTCTTGTTGTTGCTTCTTGTGCGCCAAGTACTCCTAAATCGTGGTAATCGCGTGCTTTAAAAATTGCTCCAATCGCGACCTCATAGGAGAGTGCGATTTTTTCGGACTGAAATCGTTCAACCATTACAGCTTGTCGGTCTGCCTCGGCAATTTCTCCCTTAAATCCGCCCTTCCACATCAGGTGATTGAGCGTTTCAACATGGTCCCAGCCTGGAGATGTGGAGCCAATGCTCGCTAAATCATTTGCCCGATCGGACCTTGCTCTCGAGCCACCTCGGGCAGGTACACGGCACTGAGTGAGCGTTGGTTCTGCCGATACTCTATGCGAATTCCATGTACGCCGATGATCCAGTCGCGGTAATTGGAAGCCGACTCAAAACAAACCAAGAGGGAGACTGAACAGTGGAGCGAAGGCACCTCGTGCATCGATACCTAATTGCGATTGGATTCAAAAATGGGAAACAAATATTGAATTAAGCCAACCGGTTCGAAGCGCGAGTCGCGAAAGGCACTAAGATAAAATTACACTTCTGTTCAAATATAAAAACCGACCTTATCTGAGCGTATTCGTTAAGTCCTTCGTGCAAAGATAGATTTCGACAAAATGTGCCGATGCAACCTCGCAACTGGCGCGAATGACCCTTCTTCCAAGTTACGAACAATGGAAATGGTTCATTGGGAATGTTGGCCGGGCACTTTGGCAGCTGATGTTTGTTGAGGTAGGCAATTATCTTAAATGTTTTCTCAGGCAGGAAGACATTGATCAACCGACCACATCAAAGCAATACGCCGGTAAATCAATAGAGACCTTTAAAAGAAAAATAAAATAGGCTTTTAAAAATAAAAACCGTTTTTCCCTCGCCACTTGAATTGTTAGGACGGGTCATTCTGAGTTCAGGCTTTGCTTGAGACCCTCTTGATAAATTTAAATCGAATACGCAGCAATAGCAGCCTAAAGCTAAAAGTTACTAATAAATAACGATTTTATTATTAGAAAAACATAAACCTCTAAGTGCTAGGTGTGTGTGTGTGTGTTTGGAGGAAGAAATCGGTGCACGGTGCACCTAAGCACCTATATACCTCACAATTTTCTATATTGTGACTTTGTGACCCAATACCCCAATAGGTATCCTAGGCAGATCTATAGGTAATGTGCAATCGATTTCTCAAAAAAAAACAAAAAAAGGACTGAAAATGTGAAAACTTGAAAATCAATTGGTAAGTGTTTCATTTCGTACTTTTCTTTGGGTAATTGGGAATTTTTTGTTTTTGGTCAATACCGAAAGGCAGGCGCTAGTCTCGTATTACAACTGTTGCTATTTATTTTTACGCATCTTTTATAATATCTTTTTTTGTTTTAACATAATTATTTCTTTAATGATATAATATTAAATGGACGACACGCCATACTGAATTGGACGACAAAACATATTTAATTAGACGACAGCCAAAAACATATTTAATTAG
>VAHH01001225.1:0-13071 GCA_013357305.1 Radopholus similis | reverse complement strand
AAATTTCTTTTTTGCATAAAACTATGGCCGTATTTGTTGTTGAGCCATTATTTTGCCAGAAAACGGGTTAATTTGACCTGTAATATAATATTTAAAAGTTGGCGCGGAATTGACCCCCGCGCGGAATTGGCGGCGCGGAATTGATCCCAACTCTCGGGTAGCGTCAAATATACTTAGTACTTACCGTTTTCGAGCGAGTAAAGATAAAGAGAAAGAGTAAAGTAGAAGTAGTAGGTAGTAGGTCAGCAACCCACAATCGATAATCGCCCAAACAGCCAAACACTGAGATGGGCAGGCAAGTTCATAGGTTGGATCTGTATTCTGTACCGTTGTCGGACTCACACAGCACACACCCACACAGTCACAATTCACAAATGGTCAACAGAATAGAAATAAAAGAAAAAGAAAAAGGATTGATATCCAGGTATCCACACATAGCAGGTATAGGGACCTTATCTGTTAAATCTTTTTTCTTTAAAAATAAAAGACGATTGATCCAGAAAGCAAAAAATCATACATAAATTTTCAAACATGAACATGAGCGCCAACATGCGTAAAATGCCCGAGTGGCCAGGTTCAGGTTGTAAAATAATTCAGGTTAATGCCCGAAAAAGACAATGCCATAGTAGTGTAAATGCATAAAGAAGTTCAAAATTATGATGGGTCAGTCCCCAAAAGCGGATTCTCGTTACAGCGGCTGTTTTAAACAGCGTCAGCAGCACTTTTTGCCTCCCGAAGAGCCCGTTTCTCGTGCCCTTGGAAATTTTCCAGTGCTACTTCGAACTCATGGACCTCGTACAAATAGCCCTCTGGTCTCTTGGGCATTTCGAAGCCATATTGCTCGGCCGCGTACAAAATGGCCCCATTGTCGTTTATCGCCTTCGCCAATCTGGCCAATTCCCGTTCCAGATCGACATTTCGGGCGATCAGCTCTTTGGCCCATTCGGTGTATTTCTCCAATTGGGCAATGCGCTCTTTGTCCTGGCCAATTAGGTGGGCTGAAATTTAAGCATAAAATTGGACAAGCTTAGCTGATCAGTGGTAGTCTGGGAGAGTGATCAGTCAGTGATCGTGTGATCAATTGTTTCGAGAAGCCTTTAAAATGGACCTAGTGGTCAACAAGTCAACATTATTTCGCCTAACGAAAAAACGATTGATTTTGATCGCCTTAGATCAATCAGTACTCGAGCAGTAATCGATCGATTGATTATAGAACTGCTGAAAGCCATTTCAATTATTTGGTCCACAAATACGACCCACAATTTCACTGCAAATTTAAAATAGCCGAAAATGCCCCCACCATAAAAGTCGGAAGACGTGAGTTGGCGCACTTCCTCCTCCGTTTGTCTGTCGATCTCCCCCATTTTCCCCTCCCTGTTCAGAATCATC
Source organism: Radopholus similis (assembly GCA_013357305.1). Taxonomy (NCBI): domain Eukaryota; kingdom Metazoa; phylum Nematoda; class Chromadorea; order Rhabditida; family Pratylenchidae; genus Radopholus; species Radopholus similis. Next base: position 11,682 of record VAHH01001225.1, on the reverse strand, counting down.
CGTTTTGCATCCAAATCTTCCTTTTTGCGTTGGCCCTTCTGTCGGATCCGTTTCATTCGGGCGGCCATGTCATCCTCCATCCTCCTGCCATAGTACCAAATTTGTTCTTCGCGCCATTCAATTGCCTTGGCAAACACTTTTGGCGCCTCCTTGACAATTTCATTTACGTCTTTAAATGCGTAAAATGGGCTGAAATGGGAATATCTATCCACACCCGTTTACTTTACATTTGGTGAGATTGTTTTGATGCTTGATCACCTGTTCTGATCAAAATGTATTGTTTGATCACTTGGTCTGATCAACTAACTGATCTGATATCATAATGTTTATCTGAATTCTTGATCACTAGGTCAGACCGACTTAAATTGCTTGATCAATTGGTTTCATCAACTTATTTACGCCCTCATTGAGTACACATACTCATTACTCACATACCTATACAAGTATACAACTTCAAAGAGACAAACACTTACTCGCCCAGCCGAGGGAGTGCGAGGACTCTGGCTCTGCAAATGGGGATTCCTCAGCAATTAGTTGAAGTCACAAATTGCCCCCCACTTCTCAATGACCAGTTTGGCCCGGATGGCCGTGCCGAAACGGGCCTCGTTGGCAGGCAAATGGCGCTCCAGTTGGTCCTGTTGCTCAAATGTCAGCCATGCTGGGCACAAATGCAGTGAGGCGAGGAAGAGAAACGAAATGAGTGGCAAATGCTTCGTCATCTTAGATGAACGGGTGGCGATTATCGGTCAGTTTTGGGGCCTTTTATATACCCACAGTTTCACACCTCGGGCATTTTCTTGCGTGTTTTTCTCGGCCATATCAGTTGATCAGATTGGGTGATAGCAATTGTCATGTGTCAACCAGATCCCATGATCTCAATTCAATCGGCTGTACAGCAGATCAATCGAATGTTATTGGGGGAACTGTCAGGATCAGGCAATCTTTAAAAATCAATATATTCACTTGATTATTGGAATGCTAAAACAAGGACCTAGAACACAGCGATTGGCATAATTTGGACGGAATTGCAAAATACCTTAAAAATAGAATTAAAATGAATTTGGCCTCCAATACAACCTGGAAAATGTGGACACACCAAAATGCTTTTTTGTTCGGTGCCATTTTGCACTGCTTTTCGCAAGTTGCCGCTGCGTGGACGCAAGTTGATTGTGAGTGTGAACTGCAACGAATGAGAGAATGAGTGTAGACGCACAACTGGGCGATCAGAGTGCCAGGATCCAATTGTGCCATTAATTGCATAATTATTAATTAGTAATTAGTAGATTCCCCCGAATTCGGGGAACGAAAAGAACAAACACAGTCCCCAATTCTGGTGTCTATTCCAGTATGGGCGGGGACAAAATAGTACCGAAACGCACAAACAAATGGAACACTCTGGCAGCTGAACAGGCAATGGCCCCCACCATTTAAGCGCCCCCAACTGACGAGATCATTCATCCAAATCCAAATCATTCAGCCTCTCCAATTTCAATCCCCCAAAAAGATTCCAAAATGGCCTTCTCCCGCCCCAGTCTGGTTCTTCTTCTCCTCGTCGCCCTGGTCGTGCTCGCGTCGTTCTCGCCCCAGCAGATCATGGGGTAAATGGACTGCTGACCAGAGCATTTTTGTTATCGGAAAATCCTACCAGAGTGCTCGTCTCGCAACCGCAAAAGTGCAGCGCCACTGGCAGCGTTTGTGACTGTCCGGGCTGCTCCCATTTGTCGTGCCCCAGCTCCGACTGTGTGTACTGCTGCGGCTCAGGATGAATAAGATCAAGAAGTGACGACAAAGGTCCAAATTGCAAAAGATGATGCCATGGGACATTTGTATTTTGGATGAATAAACTGCTAAGCGCCGGAAAGCGAATGACAATCGAAGGGTTACAACATTGCTCTGCAACAGCCAAGTAAATGAGAATCGGGAGAGCTTTGTCGGGGGTTGAATTTTGAACACTGGAAGTTCTGAAGCGGAAAACGGGAAATGTTGTGAAAAGTGAAGATCTGTGGATCTGAATCGTCCGTCCAGTCTGAACTAATTGAAACGAATTATTGATTACTTACAAAAATCCCAATAGTTCCCAATTTCCAAAGTCCAAACTCTCGGTCCATTCCCCGTAATAAATGTTCCATCATCAAAATGGAAGAAGAAGTACAAAAGTTGTGTTGTACAATTGTGCAATTTTCAATGCCATGTTTATGCCCGAAAAGCAAAAAGTGCCCTTGCTAATGATGTCCAAAACGTAGACAGACTACTACTCCCGCAAAAGTGGATGTGCGATTTTCACGTCACTCTCGTTTCATGCCCGTCCGAATCATCACATCCCAACCAAACTCAATCTTGGTGTTTTTTCTCTTGCTCCCGGAACTGTTTCAGTGCCTGCTCGAACTCCTCCAGATCGTACAAATGGCCTTCGGGTTGCTTGGGCATCCCAAAGCCAAATCTGTCCGCCGCGTACAGAATGGTTTTGTGGTGGCTTCTCGCCCTCTCCCATTTGGCCAATTCCCGCTCCAGGTCCACATTCAGGCCAATCAGCTGGTGGGCCCATTCGTCCAATTTGTCCAAATTCTCCATGCAGGCCTCGTGCACTGCGACCAAACGCTGGTCTTTTTTTGACTCGTACTTCTCCACCTTCTTTTGGTGCCACTCAATTCCCAGGGCAAACAGTTTCGGCGCTTCCGCGACTTTTTCGCTAGCATTCTTGAAGGCGAAAGATGTGCTGAACAGACCATCCAATGTAACAATATTTTTCTCAATCCCATCCAAATGTTTCAGTTATTTTCAAAAAAATCATAATTCTGGCGTAATTTATTGAATTCGGATAATTTTTCTATTCGAAAAAGGCATATGCCTATTTCCAAACTTAAATGGAATTGACTTGTTGGTCCATTTATTAAATTCGTAGATGTTTTTGGCAGCAGTGGAGGTTTTTGGGTATCTTACAATTTACACTTGTTCAGTGCAAAAGGGACTTACTCGCCCAGTCTTTGGAGTGCAATCAACCTGGCTCTGCAAATGGTGTATTTCCAACAAATTGTTTTGTTCCAAATTTTTCAGACCGCTCGATGACCAGTTTGGCCTTGATGGCTGCGCCGAACCGGGCCTCGTGCAAGGGCAGTAGGCGCTCAAGTTCCCTCTGCTGCGCCCCAGTCAGCCATCCACTGGAACAAGAGAGAGAGGCGGACAACAAGAGCAGCGAAATCAGTGGCAGATAGCGCATTTCGGAACGGGCCTTTGCGGTGATTGTTCAGCCAATTCTGGACGTATTGTATTAGTTAATTATTTATAGGCATTCAGGCTTCACTGGGTTACGCACTTGTAAGCCTATGGCGCACCTTCTTGGTGTCAGGCAACCTGGGATCCACCCACAAGGATCACGGGATCTTTCGGAAAGCCCATTTAGGCCAGATCAGGTGATCTGGAATGACTTCCATATTGGCCGACTGGCGAATGTGGGAGCGGCGAGAAGGCCCAATTTAAGTGTGCAATTCAGACGATCAACACACCTAGGTACAAATTTGCGGCGAATAGCTTTACAGCTCTGGCCAGATCGTCCTCATCAAATGCCCATCCTTCCAGAAAGAGTAGCAGCTCTCCCTTCTCATTGGGTGTGCCGACCAGGGCTCTCCACTGGGCCAGAATCCGCTTCATCTCCGCCAGTCCCTTCTCGAGTCTCTGCCCAAAGTCGTGTCCGTGCACCACTTCCGAGTACCAGAGGGGCTTCGGCTTTCTAACCAACATGTCTTGGTTCTGCTTTTCCAGTCTCTCCAATTGATTCCTTACACCCCCAAAATCCAACAAAAGCCCGAGCGCAGAGTCCACGAAGAGGAACTGTCTGTCCAGAGCGTCGAATTTGGCATCCTCCTTGGAGAATTTCTGAAAGAAATACATGCTGGAACCATTCAAGCGAGCCGTTCAATCGGTCCTTTGGGTTCCCTTGATCCGAGTCAAAAAAGCCCACCCACCGTGTTCAGTTTGGCCTGGAGCACGTTGTTCAGCGTGATTAGGAAACGATCAAGTGGGCGCGGGCCGCACTTTCGTACATTTCGTCCACCAACCTGGAATCGCTGCAAAATAGGGCATTTTTGAAAAGAAATCAGTCATCATTCAGTTCCGTATTTGGTCTTGGCGGGCAATTCGACGAACCTGGGGAAGTAGGATGTTTACCTCCAACGGCCAACGGCAGCTGTGCTGAGTCAGCAGCTGGATCACATTAGCCGCGGTTCAGTCCCAAGTCCAATGCCACCACCGCGTCACATCATTCCGAATCGATGGGTCGATGCTGGACGCGAACCGTGAACCAGGCAAGAAGAACATATAAGTATATACTAGTATTGAAAATGTACAACAAAAAGGGCCTTGTGAAAATTGAAGTCACACCAGAGGCAGAGGGCCAGGATGGACGGAGAGCAGGATGTAGTTGCATTAGGAAAGAGGAAACAAAGAGACAGTTGGGCACGGATGGAGGAGGGCAGATGAGGAGAGGTGCCTTCTGCTGTGGTTGGTCTACTGGCTCCCCCTGTCCGCCGAGTGCACAGCGACACTTTGCTGGGACGGCAGAGAGCACTGCCCATATAAGCGAGTTAGTGCCCACCACTCCCCAGCGGAAGGTCCGGAGTGGTGGGGTTATCATTATCAGAAAAATCAGACTAGTACGCTGCTCCCCTTCCCCACCACACCACTTGACCTCCGCTAATTTTTAAATTTTTTTCATTGCAATTACCTAGTAGTTTCGATTGCAAATCAGTTGTTAAGCATTAATTCACAAACTTCCTGGCTAAAAATCTGAATAAAATGTCATTGGAAAGCCCAAAGTAAGCTCTATCCAAAGATATAATCAATCATCGGATAGTCCAAAAATTGACCAATTTATGGCCAAATGTTTGAAAAAATCAGGGATTTTTTTGACATCATAACATGGCCCAAACTAGACCAATCAATTAAACGTCGTCGCCCAAACGACATGTACCACCCAGTGGCTATGCCACCATTCGGTGTCAGCATCCCGTTATTGGGAAAATCTTCCATTCGATCGACCTTCCAGTCTTTTCCTTCAGCCTCTTTTTACAATTTGAATGGCAATCGTGAAGCGGACCATTTTGGACCGAAATAACGTGCAAATGATTGATTGAAATTTCCCAATGCCTTGTTTATGCCCCGTGCAAAAAAAAAACAAACAGTGTGACGCAAATGGTAAAGCCTCGAATCGAAGGCTGGCCCAAAAACAGGTCAGTTAGTGCCAGAAACATGGATGAACTTCCAACGTCCTTTGCCCTTCAAAGTGCCAGCCTTTCCTCACTTCCAATCCAAGAAGCTTTTGCCCTCACTTCTGCTATTTTCTGTTGTGATAACCCGCCTTTGCGAGCGCCTCAGACAGATCGTCGTGCACTCTTTGTCCACGGCAATCATGTGTTCTGGAATTAGAAAATTGACTTGAAATTCAAAGATGAAATTGGGACTGCCCAGTCAGTGTGTGCTGTTCTGGACTTGTCCACGACTGATAATTGCTGATTGAACAATCTAGCTATCACTACTGATCAGTATATTGGTCTCAACTATTTAGTGGTGATCTTGAATGATCAAAGCGATCATTTTCGAAAAAATTAGTGACGTGCCTTATAAACTTTTATATCTTTTGGGCCAATCGAGGCCATCAGTGGTAGTGCTGATCATCTTTTGAGGTTTTGAGCACTCAAAATTAGCCTCACCATAAAACTCCGAGGGCTTATAATGGCGCATTCGCTGCTCCGTTTCCTCATCGATGGCCTGCATTTTGTCTGCCTTTTTCAACACCAACCATTTTGCCTCCAAGTCTCTTTTTTGCTGTTCCGCTTTGTGTTTGATTTGAGCCAATTCTTTTGAATTGTCTTCTTCCCTTTTTGCCTCATATTTCTTCACTTGGCCCTTGAACCATTTGAGTGCCACGGCAAACACTTTCGGCGCTTCCGATATCATCACGTTTAGGTCTTTGAACGCGAAAAATGGACTGAAACGAGTGTTTAATTCAGACAAGAACATTTTCAAGTGTTGGCTCTTCAGATCAATTTCTAATCAGATCAGAGTGAATCGCGGGACCAGTCAGATCCGAACAGGTTTGATCAGATCATATTCGAATCAGCTCAGAATCAAGTCAATGATCAGCCGTCAAATTTGACCAAAATTAGATTATTTATCAGAATAATTATGATTATTATTGTCAGACTATTAATCAGCCCAGAAACAGGTCGTTGATCTGATGATCTTGGCTAATCAGGTCATTGGCCGGTCGTCTGAATGCAAAAATGACTTACTTGTCGAGTCGATTGAGTACGAGAACAGTGGCTCTAAAAGTGAGATTTCGCAAGATTCGAATCCAAAAAAATCTGTCCAGTGTCCACCTGTCGATGATGAGTTGGGCCTTGATGGCCGTTTGGAACTTCTCGTTGGCGGCCAATTGGCGCTCAAGTTCCTTCTGTTCTTCCTGTGTGAGAAAAGCAGTGCCCAAATGCAAAGAGGCGAACAAGAGCAACGAAATTAAGGGCTTCATTTCAAATGAATTCAATTCAGGTGCAACTGGAAAAAACGGCACTGTGCTCTCTCTTTTCTGCGCAATCTTTTCCTTCGCTCGCCCTTCCTTTGTTTGACTCTGCGAGTGAAATATTCTGTTCTGGGGAGTACTCTTTTGGATTGGGACTCGAAAGAGTAGAAAAACAATATATAAAATAGCTGACATCTCGCTCAAACATCAGAGTTCTACGTATGTGAATTTCATATTTTTCGTATTATTTTGGCCTCGAAGGGGAATCATTGAGTCTCTTTCAGTCAACTGGAAAAACAACAAAAAATCACTATTCACGCGTTTGGCACTTTTTGATTGGGGAAATTGTGACTGTTGAGGAATGGGAATGGGGGGTCCTTTTAAATGGGGACCATTGCCCATTTTCCACGCCCAAATGTGAGGGTCGGACAGAGAACAATTTATTGTGTCCACAAGAATGATCCGACACAAAATATCAGTCCAATTCATTGGCGCGATCACCTTTGGGGAATCCGAATTGTGCGGCGAGTGTCACACTTATAGATAACCCATTCTTTAGAATTCGATTCGTACAAGGTCTTTTTTGTAACTAATAATTTTTTTAGTAAAATTAGAAAAATATGACAAATTTTATTCTACTTTCATTCGTCAATTTGTGCTCATTGCTCAATAAAAATCCATTTGGACATTTTAATGTGCTGTCTAAAATGCAAGGCTATAATTTTCAAAATCCATTATGCTGGCTGTTTGGGGAATCGACGCATTTCAAAATTCAAATTCACAAATGTGTGTGCCTAAACAAACTATTTTTATTAGAATTGTTTTCCGCAGAAACTAATCAAAGTGGAGACATCTTAATGAATGCCCTTTTGTATCAATCAGTTCATCACAAATCAGCGCTTCTATTAGTAAAATTCATTTTTGGCCAACATTTTTTGCATTATTCAAGCATATCCGGTCATGTCGTTTGGGCGATGTAGACTTTAGCAAGCCATAATATGGCAAGGAATAGAGCTAGAAGAGAAATCCCAAACTCCAAAAGAGATTGAATAAATCTGTAGAAGCTCTACAGAATTAAATTTTGGAGGAAATAGATCGATCCATTCGGGCCAAGTAATTGCCAAAAACATCAAAATCCATGTTATTTTTCAAACATCTGTCCATAGCTAATTTTTGGTCTAATCAATCATAAACTGAATTGGTCATTAGTAGATAGAGTAAGCCACTTTGCGCTTTCCAGTGGCATCAGAATCAAATTTTTAGCTAAAGCCTTGACCGAGTTATGGCCTATCATTTATCAAAACTGCTGTTGCCCAAACTCAATGGATCAAACAGTCAAAGTTTCGCCCAATTTTCTGTCCGCTGGTCTTGAACTCAACTAGTCCCTCTTCAGAAACACATTCTCGTCCACTGTGCTGGAGTATGATGAATGCGTGCCGCCCTCATTTTGCCCTTTGCTTCGTCGCCATTGTTCCCCTTCTGCTGCTGGATGTGATTGGCGCCGTCGATGGTGCCTCCAAAGGCGCGTTCACTTCACTGGCCCATTTGGAGCGTCTGCTGGAGGCGGAGGTGGGACACACTGTGCCTCAACTGGAGCAGGGAATTGGGCGGGAGAGAGTGCGCCTGGAACAGCTCAAACGGTCAGTGCCTAGTCTCCACTGCCGGAGCAGGCCGTTTGGGCGACGGAGGCCTTTGATAAGCCATAATTCGGTTAGAAATTTGGCTAAAAATCTGAATAAAATGTCATTGGAAAGCCCAAAGTATGCTCTGTCCAAAGATATAATCAATCATCGGATAGTCCAAAAAAATCTTGATTTTTGGGAGTTTTTTTGGCCATTTCTCGGTCCGAAAGCAGTGAGAGTGGCCTGGGATCGAATCCAGGCGGGGCTGCATTTTTCTACACCTTCCTTACTATACGAGAGATCAATTTCAGATTTGCGAAGGAGTACGTGGACACAATGAACAGCTTCTCCAGCATCCAAATGGCACAACAGCACAGCCAATTGACGCAATGGACAGTGCCCTTGAGGTAAAAATCATTTTGAGCTTTTCATCGTTAGAATATATTCAAAATTGAATTTTAATTTGAATTCTAATTTTTTCTAAATTATTTATAATTTTTTGTTGTCACCAAAATCTGCCTCCCACCACTTCCCGCAGAATCCGATCAACGCCTACTTGTTGGTTCGCAGGGCGGCCAAAGATTGGCACAAAATTTGCCGTTTGATGGAATTGAATTTTGGCGTCGAGACGAGCACCCGAATTGCGGCGAAACGCGCGGAAAATATGGTAAACTATTTTTAGAAATTTAAAAAATAGTTTTTGGTTTTCCAGGTCGAATTTCCGGAGGAGCAGGATGGGAATTTGGAAGCATTTTTCTTTATCATTTTTATATCTAGAGAGAATGGGAGTAAGAAAATGGAGTAAACAAGGTACTAGAAATGCTCAGCTAAAAATTACAATTTTACTTTAATTTAATTTATTTATTCATTGCAGGATACATGTGTGAGTATCACTTATACAATGTGTGTGAGATGAGAGTTTCATTTTGCTAATTCGAATTTAATGTTTTATATTGCGTGCCAATTTTTTTTCCCACAAATTTAACAACTTTTTCCCACAAATATTTCGTTCCCACAAATTATCACTTTTTTCCCACAAATATCACTGTTCCGCTAAAGACAAAATAATTTGATTGGTCGCTTAATTAGTTTTAGTAGCGATTTTGTGACATGTCAAAGTTGGCAAAACCATGGATAAGGTGCAACCAAGTGGGCTATTTTGGCTTAAAGCCTAGGCAAGCTTATGCTTATGCTTAAGCTTATGTCTAAACCTAACATGTAGTTCTATTTGTGGGAAAAAAGTGATAATTTGTGGGAACAAAATATTTGTGGGAAAAAAGTGATAATTTGTGGGAGAAAAAATGTTATGCCTTTTATATTACCTATCTAATTTAGTGCTTTAAAGTTATAATACTAAGATGTTTTGGGACTTTTCGGCAGCACAAATTTTGTCGTCTAAATAAATAAAACATAATCTATTTATTTTAATAGCTTCAAGATTCAACAGTTTTCCCTCAGAATGGCACCGATTCGGTGGGACATTGGCGCCCGACTTTGAGCAGCACTTGCCACCGCTGAGACTGGAGGACCGCAAACGAGGAGAGGCTCTCAGCCCAGAGTTGGACGCCTTCGATCGGTTTGGGGGCCAAACAAATTATCTACTTATTTCAATTTTATGTATCTAATAGCAAAAAACATTTGCAGACTTTGCCGTGGCGAAATGCCCCCCACAAATGACTCCAGCAAATTGCGTTGTTATTTGAAGCGGGACAAGGTGGCCTTTTACCTTTTAGTGCAATCAGAGTCTCTGAACTCCTGATCCCGAACATTTGGGTAAAAAAAATCATCAAAAATGGCCGTTGAACCTTTTAGGCAACAAAAATTTTCTAAGCCTAACGCTCGTTTCGTAAAATATACTACAATAGATATAGATAGCATGCCTTTCTAATCAGTAGGGCCACAACAAACAATCAATTTATTTTGCCTAAAAGAACTTCCAATTTTTCATTGCCTAAAAATCCAAATTACTGACTAAAAAAATATTTTGTACCATCAAAAATTGTCACCAAAGCTAAAGAGGGCGAGAAAGAGATGGAAACACGGGAGCAGAAAGGCCCCTTTTCACCTTTACCCCTGAACCAATCAATGCTAGCCTCTGACCATCCCTCAATTGAATTATAAATAGTATCTTTGATTTCTTTCATAATCTGACCCCATTTTTGTTGCAGCCTTTTCTCAAGTTGGCGCCCATCAAGGTGGAAGTACTCCATCGGGAGACGCTTATTGTCGCTTTTCGGCGCGTCATCTCAGCGCCAGAAATTGCAGCCATCCAAAAAGTGTCGCTGCCAAAGGTTCACTTTTGATCCAAACTCCAAATATTATAATTAAATATTTTTATATTTTGTAATTATTAAAAAATGATTATTTTTAACTCCCAAAATGGCAATGGGAAATTTGAAGGCCATGAAGAGGGGGTGTTCATTCCGCAATACCTAGTATTCCTATTCAATTTCCCCGTGCGCTCACAGGATGCCACCAAATTGGAGTTGGGCAGCGCAGAGAAGTTGCAAGTGAACAACTACGGCGTTGGGGGCCATCACGAGCCGCACTACGACTTCCCCAGGGTGTGGTGCTGAAATTTGAATTGTGTTTCTTTAGACAATTTTTAGCCCGGCGAAAAATTCCCGCCCGCCTTCCACGGCAAAGGCAATCGCATCGCCACAGTGCTCGTCTACGTAAGCCAATTCTATTGTAGTTGCGCCATCCTAATGCTAGGGCAATCATTAAAATATAAAATTCTGAGCGCACTGACTGATCATCCGGATTTAAATTGATTGTTCCTAGATCTGATCAAATTGATGGCTGATTTAATCGAACTAATCGATCGATTTATTGGGTGATATCATCGAACTGATCAATTGGAACTTTATTGATTGATATGATACGCCTGATCAAAACACATTCTTCGAGTTGAAAATCGTTTGATCAACGCAGATCTGATCAGGTTTACTGCTATTTTAATCGACGCAATCTGATCGAAAACTAATCAATTCTTCTGATGATTAGGAGTGACATTTCTTTTTATGTTTACTGAATTGACCCCAATTTTGTTCCATCCACCCACAGATGTCGCAAAAGAAGGGAAGAACACCTACTGTCGGTCGGTCGACCAGTCTAGTCATTCGTGATTAATCATTATTCAAGAGGGGTTCTTGTTCTTGGCAATATACAGAATTTATAAAATTTGATCTGAAGATTTGATGATTTTTTGTTCAGATCATACATATAATCGAATGGAAACAAAATATTTATGCAACACCAAATATCCAATTGAAAAAGTTCAGACAGAATACATTCAATGCAAAGACAATCTTACAAAAATTCCACCACAAAAAGATTTGTAAATTACATAAAAGTCAGTCCCCAATTCCAAGGCTTTCCCACGACATTTGTTGAGCCATCAAAACTCAGCTGAATTGAAAATATGTGGGAAATTGTCATAATTTATCGATTCCGAATTATGTTCCTTCACTCTCGACTTTTTGGCCTTTGCCTTCTTCTCCTCACTTGGGAGTTGCGAAACATCGGTCTTCTTGCCTTCCATGT
>VAHH01001224.1:0-13080 GCA_013357305.1 Radopholus similis | reverse complement strand
ATAAAATGGTCATTGTCTTCACGATTTAAATTAACTTTATGATGGAGTTGCGCACCAAAATTTTGAATTAAATATTAAAAATTAAATGAAAATGGCCAAAATGAATTCATTGCAAATCGTAGACAAATATCAAATATCACTAAGAGCTAATTAAATAATTGTCATAAAAAACTAATTAAATTGAACTTGGCTTCACAAACAAGGTTTTTATATTTCAAATTTCCGTCTATGCCAATTTCATTTTTTTCGTCTTGTTCAGTCCTTCTACTAATATATGTCCCATTCGCTCAATTAGAGTCTCCCGCCGTTCGTTCGATTGTTTCGCACAGTGTAAAGTTAAAGTGTCTGTGATGATCGACTCAGTTTGGCGGCCTGTCTTGTTGGGCAAATTGGCGTTGGCCCGTTTGCGTCACGGGTCTCCTGTTACTATTAAATTCATTGTTCACATCCAAACAAAATCAATTTGTTAGCGAAAGCGGAACCCAAAATGAACAAGTCGTCGATTTTGTTTATTGCGCTCACCATTCTCGTTGTTGCAATGGAAAATGCCATGGCACTTCAGCCGCCGCCAATGCAGACGAGGTCAGAAATAAAAACTATAAGAACCTTGATTTTAAATTTATATTTGATCTGATCTGCTTATAGTCCCTGAACTAGTCATTTTTGGTTCTGTTATCATTTATCAGAACTGATTAGACCTGACCTCCATTTGGCACCTGTTAAAAGTGTAAATCGTGTCTAACTGATCTGATCTGTAATTTGTCGGATCAACGTTAATCTGTTCTTGATCAATTCTCATTTGCTGTTAACGATTCTGATGTTCTCGCGACCAGAACACAGATGCTTGATCTGTGTCTAGATCAATGAATTTAATCGATAATTTGTACATTTGCTTAGCTATTTATGATCTAATGCCCTATTATAAATGTACAAAATGTAACTGAATTGAAAAGTGAATCCAAAGTAAACATGAAAAATAATCTTTGCAGAAAATTTGCTTAGAATTCTTTAGAAATTTGGATAAAACAAACTTATCTTCTTTCTTTCACAAATTTAAAAACACTAATTTGCTCGAGATAGGTACTATCATTTTTGGGTAAATAATAATTACAATCAAATAATTGATCACCTATGAACTAATATCTGCTCATAACAGTTGATCCGTTCTACCCAATCAGTTTTGATCCGATCAGATTAAGAAATCTTATTTGTCCGTAGCTGTTCCAAAGTTGTTGAAATGAATTAATTGGCCATTTTTGCCCACTTTTCTCATTTCCCCATCACAGAGTTCAACGCCAGGCCCCACTGTTCATGGACTGGACAGCGCCCAGGCGCGGAGTCTCACCACCGGGCGCAAATGGTATATTATTTTCAAAAATTGTGAATCGTTGAAATTTGATTTCCGTGTGATTTTCAGGTCCCTACGGACCGTTCGGAGTGGGGCTGGCCGGCATTTTGCAGGGCGTCATTTTTGGCGGACGCTGAATTCAGAGAATGCCACTTTTTGTGAATTTTGTGGTGGAAACTTGGAAGCCAAAACCCTAATTTAATGCTCGATTTTCGAAGCATGGCACTTTGAATTTAATGCATAAATTTATAAATTTATTTGAATGAAAGAAACTACGTCTTTCCGATTGTAGTTGAGGCAGAGAGGCGAATGCAAAAAAACAAATGTCGTCACCCCATAAAAGCATTCTATCGAATAACTGGTTTATCAATTATCATTATCATGTGTTTAAAAAGATGGAATCTCAGAATACGCGTTGCTGCAAAATTTTGTTGTAAAATGGAATTAAAAAATCATAGGTTCAAACTTCAAATGTGTTGTGTGAACAACGCAAAGTCCACATTTTGCGACTTTACCACATAAAATTATCTTCCGGCGAATTTTGTTTCTGAGAGAAAAATCAGACATTTGGATATAAGAGGGTTCAGAAAATTGGACAACAAAATTTTTCCTGAAAACTATGAAATTGAAGCACTTTGAATTTGAACATCCACCAATTTTATTACCTAGCTGCATCTCATAAAATCGTTTTACCATTGAATGAATAAGTAAACGGCCAAATGCTGCATATCAGAAATTTTATGTGAATATTGTGCGGATTCGGCTCAAAATTTACTTCGATTCCGATCAAAATTTTGTGACCAAAAATTCGGGTTTCCCGAGAACTATGTAAAAGTTTGACAACAATAGACATGATTTTACGCGCATTTACCCAGATTTGTTGAGAACAATTTTACGGTTTGTAAAAAGCAACGTGTGATCGAGTGCTCAACAGGTGCCCATCCGATGCAAGCAACTTAGAGGAGGACGGCCAGCAGAGACCACCGGCCAGAGTGGATGCTTAAGAATTCAGTTTCATCTCGAGTCTTTCTTCGCAATCTACAGTGAGTGAGAATTTTTGAAACGCCATATCCAAATCCAAACTATGGTCTATAAATTTCTCCGAGTTTCAGAGAGCAAAATGATCAGTTTTAGCCAAAATGGCGTATAATCGGCAATCAAAGATCAAACATTCAATGGATGTTCATCCCATGAAATTGTTATGCCTCCAAAATTTGGTTATCAAACATTTCCCTCCATAAGTAATAAAATGTACTAGGATCCACAGTTATACAAAAATTGCGAATGCGAATTTTGCGAACCCATAAAAGAGTGAATAGGCAAATAGGCAAAGGACAGAGAATAATTTAAAACTTTGTGGGTTTGAGCAAAACTTTAGAAAACTACCATAAAATTTATCAAAGTCATTTACCTAAATGTGACGGCTGAAGGCTCCTAATGTTGTTTGAATTTGACAGCGTCAAGTACACCTCCTGCGACCACAACTGATTAAAATGTTTCAATATGCACTGCAATCTAAATGTTTGAAATATTATTATAATTATTACTTATTATTATTTTCGAGAATCTATAATAGATCGCATCCACTTCACGCATGATCCTTTCGCATCCATTGATTCCTTCGCATCCACATCACGCATTTAAGCGCCAACGAACTCAGCCAAATCGACCAGATTTTCCCTCACATTGTGGCCTTTGGAAATCGAGAATGGCATTTTTGGCGTTTTCGGCACTTATTCTAATGGGCACGTTTTTTTATTTGTTCTTGTTGCTACTATAGCATTTGCACCGTTTTGTGCAGGCGCATTTCCGCTCCGCGCGCTCGGATTCGAGTTGCGGTTGAGTGCCGACGAAGTCCAAACGGTGCTCCGATGGATGGACAGCAGCCCACCAAAGGACCTGCCGGCACAGTTGGAGCAGCTGAGTCCGACCGAGTTGCGCGACAAGTTGGCACTGCTGGTCAGGGTGGCCCAGAGCAGGCTGAGTCTGGACCGATGGGACTACCACGAGGGTCTGTTGTGGAAGAAGAATGTGCACTCTACAAAGCCAGAGGTGAGCGAGGAAGGCGGCAATTTCCACTCAATGGTGGTGGGTTGCGGGCACATGTCGTTTTGGCGACGACGTTTAGGAGATGGAGGCATTTGAGAAGCTATGGCTTTGCAAAGAATAGAGCTAGATGAGTGATCCCAAAAGTGATTGGATAGAGCTGTGAAAGCTCTGCAAAATGACTTTAGGAAGGTCTTTTAATTCTTGACGATTTTTCCAAATGCAGCTCATAAAATAATTAGAATTGAATTTTGAGAAAAACGGAATTATATTCCAATATGCAATTTTCGGGGGGAGGGGGATGGTTTTTGTTTGGGCTCTATAACGTTTTACGGAAATTCCATTGGGGGTGTTTTTTTTAATTATTCTTTGTCTTATTCTTCATATTTAAAAAATGTAGGTGAACATAAATTACTTCGTCCTGGAAAGCAAATTGCAATTTTAAAACAAAGGCTGTCTGTCTGGTGCTACTCAACTGTCCCACGGTACTGGCTAATAGCCGAACAGGCCGAGACACCAAGAGTAATAAAATACTTAAAGTAAATACCCAATAAGGCAGAAGGACAAAAGGAACAAAGAACTTGCAGACAAAGAGACTGAGAGACAGTGCAAAAAAACAAATGTCACTCACCCCGTAAAGGTGTTCCATCGAATATTTGTTTTATCATGTATCAAATCGGAGCTGTCTTAGAAAACTGTACGCACCTGCACAACAAACGCGCAAAATTTTGTTGTGAAATGGAATTTAAATTAAAAAAAGAAGCTATAGATTCCAGTGTTGTGTGAACATAATGTTTCCAGTTTCATTAGACTGAGAGCAAAGCAAACATTTTTAAAAGAATTCAAAGAAGCAAAAGGAGCGACAAAGTTTTGTTGAAAGTGATAAAAGCAAACTCATTTGGCTTTGGCCATTCAAATGCCAAAACTCAGGGTCTCAGATATTCAATTTTTAAGAGTAATAAAATACTTAAAGTAAATACCCAATAAGGCAGAAGGACAAAAGGAACAAAAAACTTGCAGACAAAGAGACTGAGAGACCAGTGCAAAAAAACATGTGTCACTCACCCCGTAAAGGTGTTCCATCGAATATTTGTTTTATCATGTATCAAATCGGAGCTGTCTTAGAAAACTTCTTTACGCACCTTTCAGAACAGCCCCAAAATTTTGTTGTGAAATGGAATTTAAAATAGAATCTATAGGTTCCAATGTTGTGTGAATGTGAAGAGTGCCGTCCACATGTTGCAGCTCGCCCCATAAAATTGTTTCTCGACAAGTTTCGTTAGATTTTGGAGCAAATCATACATTTTAGAAAATTCAATGAAAACGAGAACGAGCGACAAAGTTTTGTTAAAAATGATAAAAACAAATACATTTGGATTTGGCCATTCAAGTGCCGAAAATCAGAGTTGGTTAACAACTGCACGAGCCGAGAGAGAAAAAATAAAGTAAAATACCCAATAAGGTACAAGGGCAAAGGGAACAAAGAACTTGCATTTGTTCTTTGTTGTCTAGGGACAGAAAGACGATTGCAAAAAACAAATGTCGCTCACCCCGTTCAGAAAAAAATGTATATCAATGAAAATGCAAGGTTTTGTTTTGTATCCCAGCGATTTTTTTTAGATTTGAGAGCAAATCAGACGTTTTAAAAGAATTTAAAGAAAACAAAAATAAAATCCGACAAATTTTTGTTGAAAAAGCAACTCATTTGGAATTGGTCATTCAAGTGCCGAAACTCAGAGTTTCAGGCATTCGATTTAGTATAGTTTATTTGCTGTGTCTTATGTTTGTTTATGTCTTGAACGCCGCCAAACAAAACATATCATCAACACCAGCATTTTGGGGAATGGGCCAGTCACAAGTTTTCGCCCAGCGTTCCCCAACCCATCTCCTTCAAATTTCACTCACCCCAAAATTTAGGCGAACCCAAAACTCGTTTTGTTCGACGAATAAAATGAGAGTCTTCTTGGGGATGTGCGCGCTGTACTTTAAAAATGGCTTTTTTAAAATATTTATATTAAATTTGGATATTCTTCGTAAAATCAATAGAATGCATATTTGCATATTTTGATAGCATTTTACATTTATTTTTTAATCTTTGACGATTTGTTGCTGTCGAAATTGACCGCATCAAACGCAACGCATAAAATAATTCACAACTTGAATTGTGATAGTCGATTAGAGAAGGGGAGCAACAAAAATCTATGCGAAATGTTGTACGACAAAAATTTATTCCAGTCGCTTATTAATAATCTTTGGCCAGGTCTTCTATAGCAATTTTGCCGCAATGTCTGTGCCCAAAAGACCCAAGATTCCCGACTAAAGGCGACTACCAAATGCAACTCATAAAATTTAATTAGAATTTAATTTTTGAAAAAATGAAAATAATATTCCCTTATTGAATTGGACTTGGCTGAAGAGCAGCAAAATTAAAATTAAATTAAATTTTCAGTGGCGCATTTGATCAAATTGAGTAGCCAATTGTGAGCCTTAGCAGCTCTTGATCGTCGTCCAAGAATGCCACAAACATAAATTACAAATTCCCAAGAGTTGAATGAATTATTTATTTTGAGTACCGATTCAAAATTAGCATTTAAATTTGTCTTTAATTAAATGCCTTATTTTATTTTAAAGAATACAAAATATCTTCGAGAATGTTGCCCAAATGTGTTGTTGCCCTGTTGCTGCTCCAATCTGTGTGCTGTGTGCGCCCAATCGGCGCCCAAGAGTACCCGAATGGGGGGCAAAATCAGCGGCCGCTGTTCATGGACTGGACCCAGCAAAAGAGAGGGCCTTTGTTCCCCCAACGGACGCCAATTCAGCCTCTGCTGCCCTGTGCCCGAATTGGCGAGGAATGTGAAGGCACGGAAGAGGGGTAGAAATTCGCAATTTAAAAAATGACAATTTAAAAATCAATTTTCGACTGCCCGAAATTTGAATTTATACCTTTTTTGGAACAACTTTGGCATAAATTCTTAATCATTGTATTTACTTTATGGGTTGAAAAATAAATAAATAATTAAAATCACCTAACAACATTTATTGTGAGTTTTTCAATTTTAACATATTTTTCGTCAGTAACTTGTTCTGAATATTTTTTTGTTTATTTAATTGTGAATAAATACCCACCAAATGCATTTTATTTTACGGGTTGCAATCTGTAAATTATAAATTTTTAAAAAGTTGTACTAGATTATATAATATTTTTAAATTTCGACGGAATTTGAGAATCCGAGAACCGGTATTTTTACGCATTTGCGCAATTCAACACAATTCCATTGATTGATAACGCGATAACACGAGGGGTGTGTGTTGAGTGTCTTTTTAAGGGAATAATGATCTGCAACATCCACAGTCATTTTAACGCATCCAATTCAATATTTATGATCGGCAGGACCTTTGCAGCCCAGACACTTGACTGGGACATTTGAAAGGCTGTATTAGGCTTATAACTAGACTTAGGCAAGAGTAGGCTTAAACGCCTGAACACTTGGCCAAAAGTTAGGCATTAACTGTGTCAAAATTGGTCGAATGGACTCTTTTGTATTAGCACCTTTGGGGGAGCTTTGTGTTACAATTAATTTCAATTTACATGTCATGCAAGATCCATTTTTGCAGTTTCACAAAATTCCGAATGTTATTTATTCCAATTTCAGGAGCGCATATCCGCCCTATCCGAGTCCTGTTGGCGGCCCAGTTGGCCCCAATGGGTGGGGCAGCGGCCGAGAGCGGGGCGACTACGGGCCCTTCGGAGTGGGCATTCTGAGGGCGCCCACACTGCTCGGGCCCAGCGCAGCCGGGGCAGGCTTCCACCCGATTGACTGGCTGAACGGAGTCCTTTTTGGGGGGAAACGAAAACGATGAATTTGGGGGGTTAAACCAAACGTTTCTCCATTTGTCGATTTTATTATTATTAATTCAGATTTATTTATCATTTTTTGTCATCCAAAAATCACTTTCTCTTTCCATTCTTGATTCATATATTTTTTGGAGATCTTGAATTCAACAGAGATCTTTTAGTGGGTGAGTCGCAAAACGCCTTTTTCTCTCTTCTAGGCAGAGGATAT
This sequence comes from Radopholus similis, assembly GCA_013357305.1. Lineage (NCBI taxonomy): Eukaryota > Metazoa > Nematoda > Chromadorea > Rhabditida > Pratylenchidae > Radopholus > Radopholus similis. The sequence continues at coordinate 5,622 of VAHH01001224.1, read as the reverse complement.
GTAAAACGCATAAAATAATCCTTGTATTGAATGGCCATTTGAAGAGCCCTCCATAATTGTGCAAAGAACTCAGAAGAAAATGAACACCACAAAAGTGATTTGATAAAAATTAAAGAGAGCTGTGAATGGGCACAAATGGGCATTTGGGAAAGTGCTGATTTGTCCAGTTTGGGCTAAAGTCAAATGATAACTAATAGTAAGCCATTTTGATCATGCTCATTGATTATTATCTTTTGATATCTTTTTTTGGATAGTTAACGTTTTGTGCATTTACTAGAATAGCGAAAATTTATGCATTTTAAGGATTTAAGCAAACTGAGATCTCACGGGGTGAGTCACAAAACGCCTTTTTTTATAAAATGGAGAAGAGAAACTAATTGTGCGAAAATTTTGTGATGCTCAACGCCATTAAAAATCTAATATTTTTCAATGGAATACGAGTTCTGGTGAATGGTGATTCGGGCAATTGAGTGGCGCATCAATTTTACGGAATACAGCACAAATCGTAAAATAGACTTTTTTTACTATAGCCCTCTGTTTCCATTATCCAAAAAGCGACTTGCCCCATAAAATTGTTTCCCAGTGAGTTTGCCGAAAAACAAATCTGACATTTATCTTTATCTGTATGGCATAATCCAATATTTTTGATTCTTTCGTTGAGAGCCTTTTTTAGTCTGTCCAAGTGTGTGTTTACTCAACGTTTGGAGTTGCAGATGGATCGCGCCAACTTTTTTGTGCCAGCCATATTTTTATTTTTATTATCCCAACCAACCGGGAACAGGCGTTCCGGGACGCCGCACTGTTTGCCGTTTGCCATGGTGCCAACTGTTAATTAATTTTTCGCGCCCATTCTGCGCCGTTTTTGTTTTTCATTTCCTCCCTGTCTCAACAGAACTGTACTGCAACTATTTTTCATTGACTAGAAATAAAATAAACTCTAGCGAGGGGCGAGATTGAGCTTTAAAGTTTAAACAGCTCAACAGAATTCGTTAAAAATTAAAATGATTTTTGGATACGTTTTGTCTTCAGGCAAGAGGTACTTTTGTGTTTGTCTGTGTGTGGGAAATATGCCCCGAGCAGAAATCCAAAAACGGGCAGCAGAAAGACAGAGGTCATTTCCATTTTCCACATCGGTAAAATGCGCACAGATGTCACATCAGTCCAGTATCCAAACCCTCACTACTCATTACTCAACCGTTTATAGTGCTGAGGGCTGAGATGTGCGGGCATTCAATCTCTATTCTTTTCATTTATTCCCCCATTTCACAAAACCTGCAGGTTAAGTGGTTTTTGTATCGCAATTTTAGAGCATTCAAAGCCATAAAATCTTCCTGATTCTTGTTCGAGTGATACAACATGGTTGAATCCGATTTGTCCGACTTCGAGGTGGTGAACGAGAATGCAACGGAGTGCCGCCAAGAGTGCTTGGACACCACAATTTCCAGTGTTGCTGATCTCTCCATAGTCGATTCGACTGAACCACAGGATCTTCAGGTTTTGTATTGCAAAAAACGCTATTTTATCATTGGCATAGCCAACCATTCTTGATCAACAGCTACAAATGAATGGAATGAGCGTGGCGCTCCAAACTCCGGCTAATCAGCCGGAGAAGCAGAAGCACCAAGAACAAGAGCCGATGATCGTAGAGCAGTCACAGGAAACAGAGAAGCAACGGAGAGACAAAGTACAAACCTGTTTAGGCCTTTTGATTCCTAACGTTCCATTCCAATTTGAGCAAGAAGACCCCCAAAACCGGTCCGAGCCATGCACTCTGGCCGTGCTCGTTCACCATCAACAACAGCAAGCGTCCACGCCGACCACTCAACCACGGGATTGGCATGCATCCGTCACGCCTGATCTACGGACTGATATGGTCGGAAAACTGGTCAAAGTGAGTGTGATAGCCAATATTTTGCCCATTAGCCCATTCAATAAAGGATTGTTTTTTATATGTCCAAAAAATGGCCAAAATCTTTGGGAATCACAAAAATTATTCTGGTGGACCAGTGTTAAGTGTTGGCGGCCATCTTCTTGTTCCGGGGGCCAGAATTCAAAAATATAAATTGAATTTTTAAATTTTCAGACGCAAAGAATTGTACTGCCCGACAACCGCTGGCAACCCGATGCATGCTCCAAAAATTTGTTGTTCACTCAAGACAACTTGGCAGCGATCTCTCGTCCAATTGGAGGTTTTTTATAATATTTCGTTAGGAAAACATAATTTTTTATCCAAAAAATTACTTTAGAAAAAGTCGATTTCTTGTTTCTTCTATTAATTTGATGTGTAATACATTCACTTCAATGAACCTTATTTTTAAAAGGATCGCTTTTCACAATTTAAAATTTCAACTTTTGCACAGAATTCGCCTGTGGAAGGGCACTCACATTGCAGCCAATTCCGAAGGAGAGGCACGGCGGTGACGCCTTTTTCTACTTTGAGATCATGTGCGCCAGAATTGCCAAAAAAACGTCAGTTCAGTTGGATTTAATTTTGAAACAAAATATATATACCTTAAACCTTAATTCTTTAAGCTAGAGACCATTTTAAATCACTTTATTAAAACTTAGTTCTAAAAATAGCATATTCCGAAATTCAGTGTTGGATTCGGCGTTTGCGTTGTGCACTCGAAATGCAGCACAACCGAGTACAAATTTTACTCGCACGGAGAACTCTATCGGCACACATTTCTGATGGACGAGACCAGCGGCAAAATCACCGCAGAAGCACACTATTTGGACAAACAAGAAGAACAAAAGGGCTTTGGGCCCGGCGATATTGTGGGCTGCGGATTCGATTTGGCCACGCACGCACTGTTCTTCACGCGCAACGGCATTCAACTTGGTAATATTTGAGTACAAATTAACAAGAAAATGCAAACCTTTGTCAGAATTTAATTTAAAATGTTTTTGCTTACTTAAATTGTGTTCCAAATTTGACGATTATTTTAACAATTAATTTTCAATTTAATGCGTCACTGCGCACGTTGCTGATCTGCACGACTGGGAGGATGTGTTTCCAGTGGTACGCTTACGCTCAATGGACGACGCAGTGATCGCCAACTTTGGCAAGTCCGAATTCGCGTTCAAGAACGAATAAGGAGAATGCATTCAAATTTGATCGGTCATCTATTTTGGAACATTTATGCATTTTCCATTTGTTTAAAACTCTTTGTTTATTTTTTGAATTGGCCATATCTCGGCTATTTATAACTTTCTTCTGAAGCTGTGCGGAAATCCAATGGATTAATGTGCATTGATTTGGCAAAATCCGAACATTTTTCGAATCCCAGATTTTTAGCCCTTTCTTTACATAAATAAGGTGTGACATTTTGAGGAGATAAGTGGCAGAGCAGATACAAATTAATATTGTGCCAGTTTCTTTCGCATATTAGCGAACATCTTGCTCCCTTGGCTCATCGCATTCTCTGCCTTTTTCCCCACTTCGTCGCTTTCGCCCTCTTCCTCGAAACTGGCCGAAAAAGTGAGTCGTGAGTCGCTCTTTGAAGCCTTCGCCACCCGCATTTCCGGATTTGCTGGCCTTTCCTCTTATTGGCACGACCAAATTTGGCACTTTCCTTTTTGGTCGTCACCACATCTTCCTCTTCATCGCTTTCACCATCGGCCTCAAATGCACGTTTTGTGCCTGTCTTCTTGGCGCCCAATCTGCGTCCACGCTTTCGCTTTACCACAGTTTCAGAGGATGACGAGTCGGCAGAGCTGCTGTCGGACGATTCCAATCTTTTCTTGGCGAAAGATTTCCTGTGCCGAACAAAACATTTCATTTAAACCAATTGGACGTCAAGAATCTTTATTTTGGACATTTGGGGGAAGAAATTTGAATGGAAAAAGCCAATGTCCATTTGGCGTCCAATACTCAAAACATCTTCACTTCCAATGGAACTATGACTCACCTGTCAAAGCCAGTACCGCCAATTCTGCGTTTTCTTCCCTTTTTTGAGCGCTTCAACTCAAAACTTTCGTCGGATTCACTGTTTTCCTCTGATGACTCGGATTCAGCGCTTCCGCCAAATTCTTCTCTCTCGAATCCGCCAAAACGGTGGCCCCCACCGTGTTCACATTTGTGATGGCCAAATGCGCCAAAGCCATGATGGCCAAAACCGCCGTGATGGAAATCGGGATAATTTAAAATTTTGAATTACCAAATTCGCCCTTTCTGCCGAATTCAAAGGTTGGTGGTACGCGTGGAAAAATGCCATCAATGCTCGGTGCGCGGGGCAAAAGATCAATTGGAGGGCCTGCGCCAAATGCGCCACCAAAGCCCATGGTGCGGCCAATTGCTTAATAAAAAAACAGCTAAAAGTTTTTTTTTTATATTACAGTATTTACATCGGCCAACGCCATCCATAAGAGCACAACGCTTTTTGCGCAATTCATCTTCTTCTTCTTCTGCAACTGCGCAGAAAATTGAATACGCCACAAGAAGAGCGACCAAAAAATACAAATGCATTATGTCCCTAAACCAAAATTTATAGAAAATATTGAAACACAGCAAACAGCATATTAAAGAACTTTCATCTTGATTCATATTTTTGTAATTGTCTCATAACTTTTACCTCCGAAAACTAGTGAAAATTGATGCATTTTAAGGATTTAAGCGAAACAGAACTCTTTTAGAGGGTGAGTCGCAAAACGCCTTTTTCTCTCTTCTAGGCATAGGATATGTAAAACGCATAAAATAATCCTTGCATTAAATGACAATTTGAAGGGCCCCCTAAAATTGAGAAAAACTCCAGTTGAAAAATTCTCCCAAATGCCTAAAGGTGATTGGATAAAAAGAGCTGTGAATGCGCCACAAATGGACATTTGGATTGGGATGGGATTGATTGGTCCAGTTTGGGCTAAAGTCAAATGATAGCTAATAAACTATTTATATCATCTTCATTAATTATTATCGTTTACCAAAATGCGATTTGCCCCATAAAATAGTTTCCCAGTGAGGTTTCGCAACGCCCTTTCTCTCTTCTGGGCACAAGCAATCTCCACAACTTGTAAAATAATTCCTATTCCATTAAATTATAGTGAGGGCTGATTGCACAGACTTTTATATAAAATGGAGAGGACATAATGATAAAAAAACAAATTTGTCAAGAATATTATAGATTAAGTGATAAGTATCAATTGCAATTAAATTTAAAGTTCTAATATTTTCCAATAGAAAGTGCTGAACTCGCCCCATAAAATTGTTTCCTAGTAAGTTTGCTCTAAGTCTGAAAGTAAACCTGACTTTTAAAAGAGTAACTCGAAAACACCCAAAAGTTTAACCGAATATCGAAAATAAAATTGTTTTGAAAAAGAGCCAAATTCGCAAACTCATTTAGCTGTGACGATTCAAATGCCAAAAATTCCAACTACACTATTATTTATAGTATGAATAATCAGTTTCTACCGATTCTTTGGGCTCAAGCCCAAATCCAAAGTGCTGTTGCACATTATAAATAAAATTTTTAAATTTTTTATTCTAAATTTAAAATTTTTGTTTGTATACTATGAGCGCAAAATCTAAATGAAAGTTGGCGGTGAGACATAATTAATTATAATGAAAAGCGCAAGAAAAATGACACAAATATTTGCGCAGACTTTGCGGAAACGCAAGGCATAAGA
>VAHH01001223.1:0-13087 GCA_013357305.1 Radopholus similis | reverse complement strand
TACGAGTACGAGTACGACCGATTTCAAAAAGGTGGTACGAAGTACGAGTACGAGTACGAGCACTTGGTACGAAGTCACAACACTGGTCGTTACCTTACTTCATGTATGACCTAACTCTTACTTAAAGATTAGATCTGTCTTGAGACCCAACCTTCAACAGAGTTCTTCACTGATACCAATACAACAGATTTTTTGACCTCCTAAGTCATAATCATAAAATCATAACCATAGCTTTTTGGCATTTGCTTTCCATTTTCGCTTTTGGATATCGCAAATTTACATTTCATGCACAGTTTTCAGATATCAATTTGTTAAAAGTTAAATATTTCCAATGGCTTCTCTCGCCACAAGAGGACGCAATCCCAACGCAAATTTTGGACGTGACCAACGAGGCCACAACTCATCACATGGACAGTGCCACAACGACGATGGGGGTGGTCGTGGAGGGCCCGGTTTTGGGAACAGACGTCAGCAGCAAAGAGATGAGCGGGGCAGTGAATCAACAGGTTTGCCCATATAAAGCAAAATTGGGACACTGGTTCGCCGGAAACGAAAACTCGGGAACCGGTTTGAAACTTTCAAAGTTTTGGTTTTAGCTGAGGGCTCTAAATTTGATAGCTGGAGGCCTGTTAGGAGACTTTTCTCCTCATCATTCACTAGCTTTGACTATCTTCTAATTGCCTGGTGTCCCAGTGGTTTAATCTCTAGCTTCACTTTGGACTACTCCTTGGTTCAAGTCTCCCTACATGTTTCAACTTTTATGTGAATTTTTTATCATTTCCTTTTTTGATAACCATCATAGCTCACTCTTTGGCATATTTTGCATAAGCAAACATTTTTTGTCAAAGTTTTTATCTGATTTAACGTTTAATATTTGAAAATAAGCAAAATCTTCTGATTGAATCGTATTTATAGAAGACAGTCGTATCGGCGCCCATTCCAGCAGCAGAGGCAGAGGAGGCTGGGGCGGCGGCACAAGGACCTTCTACAACCAGCGTGATCGCAACAACACATTTGACAATCACGATGGCTCAAGCAACCGTCCGTTCGCAACCAATGGCGCCACATATGGCAATCGCGATGGCTCAAGCAACCGTTCGTTCGCAAACAGCACATATGGCAATCGCGGTGGTGGCTCTGGCCATTGTTCATTTGCGATGAGTGGACCGCCAGACCATAGGCGTGGGGGGAACAACTTCAATAGCGGAGGGGGCTTTGTACCCGAAAACAACTTCAACGCCAGTGGCTTCAATGGACGCGGAAACAACTTCACCGGCGGATGGGGAGGCTCCAATGGCGCCAATCGATATGTTGGACAAAGCGATCGCGAGCAACAGCATCCGCAAGGACGTGGTACGTTTTACGCAAAAATAGTTGAATGTGAATAACACTAATGGATTTATATTTGCTAGGCGGCGGTTTTGGACGCGACAGCGGGTTTGCCGGCCGAAATGAAACGGACATCCAGCGACAGCCATATCGTGAATACAGAGGTAGATCAAACGAATTGAGCTTTTAAATCTTAAATGGATTGAACATTTTAAGCCTAAATGAGGAGCATCTCAAATTCAAAGTCCAAACGAATTGAGTTTTTAAGCCTAAATGAAAATTGAGTCGTTAAACCTAAATGAATTTAGCATTTTGAGTCCTAAATGAAAAATGAGCCTGCCTTTGAAGCCTAAATGGATTGAACATTTTAAATCCAAGGTCTAAACGAATTGAGTTTTTAAATCTAAATGAAAATTGAGCCTTATAAGCCTAAATGAATTTAGCATTTTAAGCCCACATTTTGTAGAACAAAATTTGCATTTTGCAGACGAAGAGGAGCGCTTGCGCGAACGCTCCCACATTCCAACGCACCGTGCCGTCGATGAGATTTTCTTGGAAGACTTGAACGCCAAGGAGAACTACCAGTCCATTCGTGAGGAGGACGACGACGTGTGCATCAGCGGCGTTGATTTGCCGCAAAAATATCAGCAGATCTTGGAGTGAGTGTGTTTCAACGTTGTTTCCCATTTATGGGCTTTTGGTCGAGAATTTTCTTTTTGCGAACTGCTTGAAATTGATCGCTCATTTCATGTAGTTCTAGCGTTCAGGCGCACTTGGAAAAAGTGTTCAAAACGCCAAAAAAATCAATTTCATTTCCTATTTTATTTCGATGGGCTTATTATTAGATGCATATCCGATTTTACTTTCTGGGCAATCAAGATTACGAATATGTACTCTATCAATACATGTATAAAATTCAAATATATCCAACTAATGTTTGATTGGAAATTCGGAAGAATTAAATGGCCAAAGACGGAAAAAACGGGTCCCAGTTTCCGAATTTTCATTAAAAATATTTCTTACAAGTATGAGCAAATCTTTTGTGGATTCGATAGCCCACGCATTCGGGTATTTGTTAGGCCAATATGGGATTGATTGGTCCAATTTGAATATATAATTTATCGATTGATTCGAAAAAATTTTCAAAAATCCCCATTTTTTGCGCAAGGTCCAAATTTTCAAACTGCTCCAAAACAAATAATTTGATTGACAACTGGGCAATCAAGATTACGAATATGTACTCTATCAATACATGTATAAAATTCAAATATATCCAACTAATGTTTGATTGGAAATTCGGAAGAATTAAATGGCCAAAGACGGAAAAAACGGGTCCCAGTTTCCGAATATTTTCCCGAAAAATGAACAAAGACTGTCACTTGCCCACTACTATTTCTCGTACTCTAATACTTTTTCGGGAAAATGTGTGTCATATTTTAATGCGGGAATAAGGCAAAAGTGCCTCCATATTTTGATGGCTTTTCAATTGTTCAGCAAATGGGACGAGGCAGCCTTCGAGCCGGGACTGATGGAGAACATCAAACGCGCCCAGTACATTGTGCCGCGCAAGATCCAGTCGCGCACCATTCCGCTCATTCAGGACGGTGAGAAATTTTAAGTGGAAATCGGAAAATGGAATGGATCGTTTTCAAGTGCCCAAATGGGTTAAGCCAAAAATTGAGTCCGAAACGGAGGCCAGGCCAGTGTTTCGACTGAGAGTGTCTGACTTTTCGACCTTCTGAAAGAAAAAAGACAACACCTCGACTCTTGGAAAACACGGAATTTCTTGTGACTTAGCTTTTGGCTACATTTTGGTCTTAGACATGGGCTTGCATCATAGGAAGTCAAATGCTCTCGAAGTCCCAGATTTGAAATGTCCGGAAGAATCAGTAAAAAAGTAAAAATCCAAGATTTCGGATGTCGCCACCGAGTAACCGTCTCGTTTTCAAATGAACAAATTATTGATTTCCTTCTTTTGTCAAAACCACATGTAAACCTATAAAAAAGGAAAGTTTGTATCTTTTTGGCTCAAAAAATCAAAATTGAATTTAATTAAATTTTTGTAAAATTGGAATTTAATTAAATTTTTTTGGCATCAAAATGAATGGGTGTATGGTTAGTCTAGCCAAAAGCCAATTAAAACATTTTTTCAATGGGAACAAAAAATAATTTTTTTTTGTAAAATATAATTGTCCGAACTATTAAAAATGTGAAGTCACACACTTCCCCTTTCGCAGGTCACGATGTGAAGGGCCACGCGGAGACGGGGAGCGGCAAGAGTGCGGCCTTCCTGTTGCCCATCATTGACGTGATCATGAAGCGCAAAAAGGAGGGCAAATTCGCGTCGAAGCGCAGCTGCCCGTACGCACTGATTCTGGAGCCGACGCGCGAATTGACCATCCAAGTGTACGAACAGGCGAAAAAACTAGCGCAAGGTAAACTAAATTTGCGCAGAAAAATTGCCCAAAAAATTTGGGCAAAGGGTTAGGCAAAATTTTGTTGAAAAAGAAACAATACTTTTTGGGTAAGCAGGAATTTAAAAAATCAATAATTTTTGGATTATAATGTAGGAATAAATAATTTTTAGATTATGATGTTTTTGTCGTAAATCAATAATTTTTGGATTATAATGTAGGAATCAATAATTTTTAGATTATGATGTTTTTGTTGTAAATCAATAATTTTTGGGCTAAGCCTATAAATTAAAAAAATCAATTTATGGACAGCAAATTTTTGAAAAAATCTAATTTTTTTAAACCATTTTTTCGCCAGACTGCAATGTTTCGGTGTCTTTGGCGTACGGGAAGTTCCTGCGAAGCGAGAACTTGCGCGAGATCTCCACCGTTGGATGCGACATTCTGGTCGGCACAATGGGGCGTGTGCTGGACTTCTTCCAGAATTTGAATGTGAGTCTTCTCTGAGCTTCAGGGCAGCCAATAAATTGAATGCATTTTTCAAATCGAGATTTTTTGGAGTTTTTTTAAAAATCAATTTTTGATAGCTTTCTGAGTCAAACTGGGGAGTTCGATTAAAATCTTGACGTGAAAAGGTATCGATTGAAATCCGACAAATTATAATATATCTACTTTTGGATAGAGCACTTTTTGAACTTTACATTGACATCTGTTTCAAATTTTAAGCTTAATCCTAGTAATGGCTTATCAAAAGCATCCCATCACCCAAATGACCTCCCCAAAATTGATACCAAATTAAAAGTTACTAAAAAGGCTCAGTTTCCATTTATGGATTGATTACCTAAGCTAAGGCTATAAGGTACCAACGCCTGTTAGAATCATAGGTCATTGGCTAATGTCGCCAACTTTATTTACTGCTGGTTTAAATTAGGTAATTTAAATTCTTTTATTAATGCAAAATTTTATTTATTAATTGTCTTTATGATTTTTGCTTGAATTTCCAATTTCCTCATGTGCGCTGGTTTTGACGTCCGGAGAGAAGCTCACTCGGTGTTTTTTTTAAATTAAAATTTGGGCTCCGTTCCCAGCGGCACATGCCCCACTCCCCAGAGCAACTCTCAGACTCTCACCACTTAACCTGTCAATTAGTAAATGTTCCCCTCGGCATGGGAGAGGCCGTAGAGGCCTTTTTAGTTCACCACCCACACAATTTCCTCCCTTTCTTCAGTTGCTGTGCGACAACCTCAAGGTGCTGGTGCTGGACGAGGCGGACCAGCTGCTCGAGGACAGCTTCTCCAGCGATCTGCGCCGCCTGGCCAAGGTGGACGGGTGGCCGGCGACCGAGCAACGGCAGACGCTGCTCTTCTCCGCCACCTTCCCGATGGAGGTGCAGCACTGGGCGGACGAGTGGATGCGCGCCCAGAGCGTGTTCGTGTCCAACCGCAAGCTCGTGGCCGCAAATGGGCGCGTGGCGCAACACTTTGTGCGCGTGAGCCGCGTCGACAAGAGCGAAGAGCTGCTCAAACTTCTCATGGGCGAACTGGAGGAGGCGAAGCGCGACAATCGTAAGTGGGCGAAACAGGGCATGGGGGCGGAACATGGCACACAGTTTGGGGTGGTCACTGGTCATGAAATTTGATATAGACCGACCAAAAACTGAATGTATCAGTTGTACAAGTAAGTGGGCCTATTGGTGTATCGATTGGATAGAGAATTTGATTTATTTCAAAAAGGCAGTGTAACGAAAAATGATTGGAAAGATTATTGATTTTTTTATCTGGATGACATTGATCACTGTCCCCCCGACTCGGCTAATTGTATAGAGTATAGAGCCAATCTGAATACGTGAATAGACAAATAGGGTTGCTGGTCAACAGCTAAAAGAAGAGAGTAGTCGTAGTATTGATTGGGAACCATATGCGGATTGATAGGTTTCCACATTTGCAATTGTACCCCAATTGTGCGCGTGACTTGTTGACTTTTAGCGGACAACCCCAAGATTCGGCCCACCATGGTGTTTGTGCAGATGAAGCGGATTGCCGACGTGGTGTCCACCTACCTGAACTTGCGCGGCTTCAAAACGACCACAATCAATGGGCAAGTCTATGGTTTATAAGTGGGAGGAGGTGACTTTGTTCGGTTCCCTAGTGATTGGGCACCAGATTAAAAATGTTTCGTGGGCAACCAGTTTGAGCCGAGTTATGACATGTCAACTTCACGTTCTTCTTCCCGTTTCCAGTGATCGCCCGCAGGAGTTGCGCGAGCAGTCGTTGAACGCCTTCCGCAAGGGCCTCTTCCAGGTGGTGGTCACCACCGATGTGTGCGCTCGAGGCATCGACATCAAGGGATTGGACCGAGTGAGTGGGGAAAGCGAAAATTTCAATTTTAATTGAAGTGCCGGGCCCACACTGGGGGTACTCCAGGTGGCTGAAATGGGCACATTTAGGGAAGGGATTGTGCCCTCTGATCGCACTGATCGGGCTCGGCTCATAGTATTTCAGGCGTAGAACTATTAGTATATGTGACTCGAGTTGTGAGGCAAAGAGGGCAAATGCTACTATATATCTGGGCTAGGACCTCCAACAGACCTGACTAGTGTCAGAGCAAGATGGGTTGGCCCTGTAAAAGCAGATCTTTGCTTCGAGCTGGAATCCTAGATACTCGCAGAAATAGGAATGAATCCTGGGATGGCCCTTCTAAGTTGTGGGGGCGAAATGCACAACAGTTGGGGGGCTCCATCAGAGACTGGGTGGGCTAGAGGGAATGCCGATGGGAGACGAGATCTTTTGCATAGCGCAATTGGGTTGGGGTGAGCCTTTGGGCAAGCAATCTGGAATAGGTACACTGATAGATTGGTTGAATGGTTTATTCAATTGATCTTGCTTTTGACGCTTGTCTCGAATGGGCACTTCATTAATCACACTCGACAATTGAAAAATTGAATTTCCAAATCGACCAATCAATTCCCCGTTCCAGGTGGTCAACATGGACTTGCCGACGCAATACATTGACTATGTGCAGCGCATTGGACGCACCGGACGCCTGCGCCACGGCATTGCCACCTCATTCTTCGACCCGGATGAAGACGCTCACATGGCCCAGCAGCTCGTTCAAGTAAAACAACACAAAACGCACACACATTTGAAGGCTATTGATTTCCCTTTGAATTTTGCAGGGCCTCCAAAGTGTGAACCAGCTGGTGCCGGAGTGGCTGAAGCAGGCGGCCGGCGGCAACAACAACGTGCCGCCGCCGCCGAGCGAGCCTGTGGCGACGCCACCAACAGTGCCAGTGCAGACCCAGGAGAAGAAGAATGTGGAGACCCAGGAGAAGAAGGTGGTGGAGGCGGACAACAATGGCGCTGCTGTTGTTGCTGCCACTGGCAAGAAGCTTGAGGCGGCCGCAGTGGACAACAACAACGTTGGCAACACCATTAGCGAGACGGCGGCGACGGTCGAGACTCCGAAGATGGAAGAAGAAGAAGAAGAGGAGGACGAAGCTGACGAGGATGAGGCGTCCACTGAAGAGGAGAGTGATGAAGAGGACGAAGAGAAGGAGGAGACTTGTGTGGCGACGCCAGCAGCAGTGCCAGTGCAGACCCAGGAAAAGAAGGTGCTGGAGACGGACGACAATGGCGCTGCTGCTGTTGGCAAGAAGCCTGAGGCGGCCGCAATTGTGAACAACGGCGTTGGCGGCACCACTAACAAGACGGCGGCGGCTACGGTCGAGGCTCAGAACGTGGAAGAAGAAGACGAGGACGAAGCTGATGAGGATGAGGCGTCCACTGAAGAGGAGAGCGATGAAGAGGACGAAGAGGAGGAGGAGAAGACAGAAGGTGAAGATGAGTCGTCCAGTGACGAATACTGAAGCTCTTCTCGGTGTTTTTTAAATTTTATAATTTATATATGTACGTCACTTTTATCACTCAAAGCGGCCACAACCAATTGACACATCTCGGGGAATCATTCCACGCATTTTGCATATTACCTATATTTATTTATTTTGTTCGTCAGCTCTCGTGCTCTTGATATGCCCGAATGAATTTCGAGGGTTTTCTCTGATCAGATTGTTTCAATCATTTTGTCCGACAACACTACAAGGGCATTTGGAATAAAAGAATGGAAATGAGCTCAATTATTTTAAAAATGTATGATTGATGGATTCCGTTAAATAAATATCCCTCTATTTGCTGCAAAATTATCCGTTTATTCGTTCCACTATGACTGGGTATTGAAGTAAATGTGCATATTTAGTAAGGGCTAAGGCAAAAAGATGTGACTCCAACACTGGCGCTTTTTTCAGGCCCACTCTTCCTTTGTGAGTTCTTATTTGTTAGATTCGATTTGACCATTTCTGTGCAGACCCGACATGAAGGGTCAGTCAGCAACAGCACATGAACTCTAATGCAATTGAATTTAAAATCAAAAATTTAAATTTCGATTTTGGCAAATAGTTCAAAATCATTTTTGGACGCTTCATTTTCCCAAACTTGCAGATATCGCATTGAGTTGCCAGATGATGATCGGCTGGGGCGCGCCGAAGACACCAAAGAGGCGATGCAAATTTGGAATCATTTTTGTACTCGATGATGCTCACTTTTTGAGATTGGAACTCATTCTACATATTGCGCTGAATGTGAATTAATAAATGGCATTCAGCCGAATCAATCTGTATGAATTGATCTGTTCTTAAATCATGAAAAATCGATTATTGAGTAAGTTAGAACATTAAAAGCATTTAGGCCATTTTCAAATAATTTTGAATTTAAATTTACACTGCTGTTCCATAATTTGTATTTTCGCCCGGGACAGAAATAAAAATGCATTTCACCCACTTTATTAAATCAGAATCTGTGAATGTTCAATGTTCTCTCTGCATTCCCCTGTTTTCTATTTTGTAGTTTGCACAGCATTCCAAAGAAACAAATGTCGGGATCAATGTTCAATTTGCCCACTGAGGAACGATTTCAAGATAAAAAAACTACTCTGTGATTGATAGCAATGGCTGAGGGTGGAAGGAAAGCAATGGCCTTTCGTTGTTCGTTGGTCTCCTTTTAGCGGAGAATGGCCCTTTGTGTCGTCCCATATTTTGGAATCCTGCAAGCAACTATTCATCAAAGAAAATAAACTCTAAAAGTCATCTAGTAGTTTCCATTTATAATTCAACTTATGCCATTTTTTGTTTTTGAACGTCGAAATATGGACCCTATTCTCTCCCAAATTTCCTGTTTTCTCGTCCTCTATCTTTTCTTAAATGGAAAGTGGCTAAACAATGCGTGGTCAGTTAGTTGATTGTCAATTTTCATTGTAAAAATTATTTAAACTTTTAGAAATCGATCGAGAAGAGTTGGTCAAATTGTCGTTGGGACCTGTCACCGTTTATCAATGCGGATATTCTCGACTGGCAGCCAAGTATGTTGCATAAAAATTGTTCTAATGATTAGCAAGTGTAAATTTGATTTTAAGTTGGTGTTCCATCATGTGCATCACTTGCCGCTGCATCATTGGTGGAGATTGCAGGCGAAATCCATGCAGAAGCGAAATTGAGAAATTTCAAATCAAATTATTAGATTTAAGCAACATTAAACGCCATTGCCAACTCCCAAAAGAAAGTTGGGAAAAGGCCATCCTTTTCAACCTGCCGACTGGGTTGTATCCGGCGTATGACGGACTGTCACATGAGTGCCGAATCAACCCAAACGAGTTGCGTCCTTACTTTCCCGGAATATGCATCGAGTACGAGGCGAGAGCTGGCGTACCAGGCACATCTGCAAAGGTTGAATCTGTAGGAGAACTAAAGGAACTGATCGAGAATGGGCCTCTTCTTGCTGGTCACTTTTTCAGCAAAAATCAAAGCGACTAATTTAAGTATAATTTAAGTCATGGAAGTGAAAGAAGGATTCAGAAAGTATTCAAAGAATCTGGAAAGCGTGTACGACCCGAACAAAGACGATTCCGAAACACAGGCAGAATGGCACGCCATTTTGCTCATTGGATATCGTTCAAAGGGACGTCATACGCACCTGTTGGTTCGCAACTCTTGGTTGATCGACGCAGAAGGCGGTACAACATTTTGGGGTGCGGAAGGCTATGCATGGGTCAAACTACACAGCATATCAACGATGAAACTCAATGAACAGATTTACTCTGTCACGGCGTACGACGTGTAGAATATTATTAGTTCATGGAAACAATCATTTGATTTGGATTTATCGATTAGTGAATTTGAGACACACATTTATTCATTTGGGCACCGATTTCATAAGAATCAATAGTTCATTTTGCGTTGGTATTGCCTTTTGTACACCGCCACATTCTTTTCCCCCAAACAGCGATTTGAGTCTCCAATATGCCAAATATTTGAGTGGCATGACCAATGGCGGAGAGCTGTATATCGCCATCAGCTGGCCATGGGCATACTTAGTGCAGTACATAGAACCTGTTTTGTCCAACAGCCAGGCGCAATTTTTTGTTTGCATAAGCCAAGTGATCCTAAAGCTGACAGTAATGCGGAAAGATTTAGTTGGATTTGATCACTTGTAGAAACGCCCTGTAGAACAAATTTCCAAGCGCGCATATTGCTTAATACCCTGGCGGCCATTGTTGGACAACAATAGGCACCTGTCTGACCGTTCGCGGTGATTGAAGCGATTTGTGATAAACTGAAACGGAAATGATTAATCACGTACCAAATTAGTTGAAAAATTTAGATACTAGGGTTTTTATTTCCACTGCAACTTGCATTTGTTGATTGGTTGATTTCAGGCGAAAGGCAAAATCGTTCCTTATTGGTGCACTCAGATTGCTCCCAAACGGCGCTACACTCGTTGTAGAAGAAGCACCGGTCCAGCATATCCAACGTGTAAAAAAGCGGCGAAAGCGTGCTCACAACAATATTTTCACTTGAATTTTTGCCTCCCTCGTGCGGCTGTTGCTCCTCTGTTTTCACCAAACGCACGTAGATTTGGCCACAATCAGACATGCACTCTCGATCAGTGGGTGTTTGATATTGCTATAAGCGGGGCACTAGGTATATTAATCATAATCACGAGAAATTTTTGAAATGGCCCGAATGGGCAGCGAAAATTGGGCACTTTCCACCACCCAATTTTCCAAGCAAAACGTTGGAAAACACATACTAGAACCAACCAGTTGCAGTGTGGAAAACTCGATTTTACTTAAAAACGCTGTTGATCGGACCTGTTGTGCATAAAGGGTGTAAAGTTTAAACTTTACAGATATTAACTCACTGTGTCAATATGGATTCGATAGACATGCGACCGAACGAAGTAGCGAGGAATGGAGAATGCACCAGAGTTCTCACACTTGGTCTCGCCGATCACCAAAATCGCCTCTTGATCCGATAGGAAGTGGAAGTGCCAACGAGCATCGTTCGAGCACCATTCGCCAAACCACAAACACTCTGCTTAATAGGGGATTTGAATTTGAAGACTTGAATGTCCCCCAAAAATTCTTATTTTTCGAGGGTTTACGGTTTACATATGAAATTATGAACCTCCAGCAAATGCCAGTTCTTCCCTCAACAGGGAGTGTCGCTTGATGCGCATCAAATAGACTTGACCATCCTCAGCTCTGATCGGACTCTCTGTGAAGAAATATCGCTGACGTATGTGCAACAAACTGGTCCCCTCGGGGTGGCGCAGACTAATCCCGTAGAAGTTGGCGCCGGATCGGTCCAGCCAGAGTCGGTTGGCGAGCAGTCCGTCTAGACGTACATCGCCAATCCGTATTGGGCATCGTCGAAAGTCGCCGACGTTCACGCAATACATCTGAGAGGCGATCGGCAGATTACTTACTGCCAATTCCAGGGTGCCACATAGGACAAGAAAATAAAGGTCGGGGATCGCAGCTATATACTTACTTATGTTCCCTACCAGGGACTAACCTCACACGCAATTTGCTCGAAAAGTATGTCCCTTCGATTGAGCGCATAAAACCAAAATTCGGGAGTATGGGATGAACGGCGGCTGTAGAAGTCCATGTGCACGAAGCGCACAAAAGGGCCATCGGGGCCAAAATTGGCTGCTGCCCTCGACGTACCAGCTGCTGTATCATCTTGCACTTGTTCCAGAGGAGACACCATGTCGAATGTATATGAGCAGAGCATTGACTGATTGAAAAGGAGGTTAAACGCTTAAGCGCTGGTGCCTTATTTTTATGCTGTGTTGAAATTTAATAATAAGGAATTTTGTGTGATTCTACAAATGCTACAAAAGTTTCCTATCCAATTTATGGCGCCATTTTTGTCATTTTGTGAGGCGTCCCACGCATTTTTGGGGTGGAAGATTCTCGCATCGCTGGTATACGAAACGTCTCCCTTTTATTATAGGTACGAAATGTCTCCGAGCTTCATTTTATTTTATTATTTTGAACAAAATGCCCCAGAGTTTAATTCAATTTGTTACCTACCTATTTCTTTCTTATTTGATGTTTGCATATTTACTAAGAATTTTAAAATTGGCTACAATTTAGGCTTAGTAATAGGCTTAAACCTTAGGCTTAGTAGGTTTAGGCTTATTTAGGCTAGGCTAGACTTAGGCTTGCATAGGACTAGGCTAAAATTTCAACGATTGGCTACACTTTGGGCCTAGAAGTAGGCTAGGCCTAGGCTTGCTTAGGTTTAGGCTAAAAATTTGACATATCACAACTTTCATGTTAGCTTTGCTTCTTGAAATTTAAAATTTTTGCTTTTTGAAAACATTTATTTTGAATTATTTTGGCTCGTAAAGTTTAGAATTTCAACGAAAGTGCTGCCAGCAATCAACAAAAAAATTATTTCATATCACATAGTGCTGAAGTCAGCTCGGAGACATTTCGTACCTATAATAAAAGGGAGACGTTTCGTAGGCTCGCCTTCTCGCATAGTTGGTAGTCTTTGTGCGTGCCTTATTACAAATCAATACAGCCAAACTCGCTCTCTGGGCCGAAAGAGGAAAACAGCAAGCTGCCCGGACACGAATTATTGATTTTCGGCTGTGTGAAGGCCCAATAGGATGAGAGTGGGGTGCCTTTGGTTGTAGAGACCTCGAGAATCGAGACTGAGAAATAGAAAAAGATTTATCGGCCAAATGTAATGAAATATTTTTCCCGCAAAATTACTCAAAATCAAGTTGCACTTGATTTTAAATTTTACGAAATAGTGAAATTCAAAGACGCTACAAAATTTTCCCCCGAAATTTCAAAATTACTGCCTTTGTTTTTTCCAACAACATCAAATGCTGCTGTTCCTGAGACTGATCCATTTATTGAGGATTTAACAGATGCTCTCATAGCATCAAACATACCGTTCTTCAAAATAAACAATGCGTCACTAAAAGGATTTCTTG
>VAHH01001222.1:0-13136 GCA_013357305.1 Radopholus similis | reverse complement strand
ACCCATCACCACCCAACTCATCACTACCCAACTCATCACTACCCAACCCATCACCAACCCAACTCATCACCTGTCCAACTCATCACCACCCAACTCATCAACAGGCAAAAGAAAAGAATCGTTTTACAGCTTTTACTTTGATTGTTCATTAATCATTATTGTGCCCCAAATCGCAAATCACAATGCGAAACATTGTTTTCGATAATAAGTTTTTATTTATTATCATTTTATGCTTTTTAAACAGGTTATTTACGTTTTGTATTCTTCGTTAATTAATTTTATTTTGAAATACGGTCATGGCTTCAATCATCAAGGGACAACGAGGCAATTCGAAACTCGTGTTAGCTGGCTTCACCTACAATCGACTGAAAAATCAGGGGGATGGCCAGATACTTTGGCGCTGCGACCAATTTCAACGACAGAAGTGCGGCGGATTTGCAATTTCAAATGCGGATGGAGGAAATGCACAGCAGACGAAAGAACACAGCCACGCCCCCTCGCCAACTAGGATAGAAGTTCTAACAGTTTCCCACAGGATTAAAGAAGCGGCTGGAGCAAACGGGGCTGCAGGACCTGGGCCGCGTGCAATTGTTAATACAGCGCTTGAGGGGATAAGTGATGACGCTAAAGTTCTGCTACCGAAAGTTACCAATTTGGAGAAGACAGCCAGCCGGAAGCGAAAAGCCATGGGGATTGGGCCCCAAATTGCAATTCCCAAGAATTTCTCAGAAGTAATTATTCCAGATCAGCAACGACGCACACGTACGGCGGTTCAGGAGGAGTTCATTCTTGTAGATACAGGTGCTGGTGACCCCGCTCGAATCATCGGTTTCGGATCGCAGACGGATGTCTTACGACTGGCTCAGTGCCGAATCTGGCTGGCGGATGGAACCTTTAAAAGCGCCCCCACAATCTGGTACCAATTATGGGTGATCCACGGTTCCTTTAGGGATCGTGTGCTTCCCTTCGCGTACTTTCTTCTGCCGGGCAAATCCGAGGCCATCTACGCGCGCGCACTACAATTGCTGCTGGAGAGATTTTCTGATTTTGTGCATTCGCCATTTTCGCTTCTTTCATCCAGATTTTTGCCACTCATGGGCCCATTGAATCTCCGCAGTCCATTTTACATTCACTTTTCATGATGGCCGAGGGTTCAGAGCGTTAGCTCTTTCCCGAGGCCTTGTATATATTTTGTAAATAAATAAAATTAAAAAATGAAGAATTAATGTATTAATTATTGAAGAATTAATGTATTAATTATCGAAGAATTAATGTATTAATTATCTGTTGATGAGTTGGGTGATGATGAGTTGGACAGGTGATGAGTTGGGTGGTGATGAGTAGGGTGGGAGTCGATGGAGGAACAGTTTGAAGAGTTCGGTGGTGGTTGATGTCGGTTGACCTACATTTGGGGTCTCGAAGGAAGAGCAAAGATACTGGAGCTCATTTAAGATTGCAAAAATAGTCGATATGGCTGATCAATGATCATTGATCAATTCTTGAGTTATGAATTTTTGATTGAACTCAGGCTTCAGACCAAATTTGCAGTCTGACAAGTTTTTGGAGCAATAACTTTGAAGTTGTTTTTGCCAAATCGAGTCCAACTTTGTTTACAGATACCCCCCATATTTGGCTGTCAAATTACATTATGTTCATGAATTAGCAGCGTTGCTTCATTTTTAAGCTGAAAAATTGGCGCAGAAATGACACATCTTTACAATTCAATTCGTGCCCTCACATCACATAAACATTGTTGCAAACTATTCATGGTTCTAATAGTTGATAGAAACGGTGGGATTGCACTGTGCACTCCTTAGCCGTGGGGTCTTTCGGCGGCCGAGTGCTTGTGGCCCAGTTGCCTCTGAAAACGGTGATTGTTCACATATTTTGGTGCTTTTTTGGCTTTAAATTTTTGCATGAGTGAGTGTTTTAGTCGATGGACTGACTGCGCGTCTCCCCAGCAGAAGTGGGTCAGCGGGAATCGATCGGCGCACACTCCTTCCCATTCAATTCCCACAACCCGCTGATTCATCCACCGACGCTGCTGGCTCTCTCTCTCTGTCCACCCATTGCGACCATCATCCATCCCATCCCCTCCATCCGCATTTGGTCGGCTGGCGCAGTCTCTTCCCGGATGATGACCAGCAAACAGGAGCGAAAAAGTCTGCGCCTCCAACAGCCGTTTGACGAAAACGCGCCGGAGTACTATCCGTCCGCCTGTTGCGAGTTCCTGCACGTCCAGTCCGCCCTCTACTTGGCCTCGTTCATCCAGGCCTGAGTCCCACCACCCAAATCCAAACATTCAAGCCAATCAATTCCAGTTCGTCTTCGTGTTGGCGCTCACATTGCTCTATTTGCTGCTGGAACAGTCCCAGTTCATCAACGCGGTCGATGTGTTCCGTCCGGGAGTCGCTTTCGTGGTCTGCGCCAATCTGGTCGGCATTGTCTGTGCGGTAAGTGTCGAACAGCCCAATTTGGTGTTTTACACGCTGCTGCAGTTGATCGGTGTTTGTCTGCAGCGGGAGCGGTACATCTCCGTCCAGATCAGCATTTTGGTCGGACTGGTGTTGCTCTCCGACTTGGTCGCGCTGTTCATCAGTAAGTGAATAGAATCCGTTAAATCCGCTAGCATTTCACGCATCGAACCTAACAAATAAAACACATTCACATTCATCGCAACTATCGAAGGTTGATACTACTATTAGCTATTAGGCAATCAGTATTTGACAAAGTTAGGACATGTCAAACTTTTGTTAATTTTTTAAACAAACCTCTTCTTACCTCTTCTTCGCATTTCTCTCTCACTTTCTTCCATTATGCTTCCCCCAATTCCAGTCTTCGCGATGGCATTTGGGGCGCGCCTGTCGCTGGGCGCTCAGCGCCTCAGCGTGCACCAGCTGCTGCACTCGCTGCTCATCAACGACCGCCAGTGGGAGGGCGTGCTGGGTCCGTTCTGGCCCTACCTGCTGGCCATCCTCTTCCACATGGCTGCCTGCGTGCTCATCTGCTTCATGGCCGTGCTGCGCCGCTACGGCCAATTCCTGCGGGTGAGCGGGCACACGCCACACAGATTCAGTCCAATTTGCCGGGAAAAACGACAGAGGCGAGAGCTTCTCTACGTAGTTGTTTCGTTCCCCCAATTGGGCGAATGTTCCCCCACAAATCCAATTATGCCGGTCCATTTGACTAGGAGTTTTCACCAGTTTCCGACACATCGCGGAAGAACAACAACTGTACTCAAGCGTCGTCACCAGTTTTGGTTTAAAATTAATATTTTCGAATGGTTCAAGGCTTCTTTTGCCCCAATCCCCTTCTTGCAAAGTGAATAGGCCCACCAACCAATATTATTATTTATTAGCTCCTTTTTTCTTCTTCGCAAAATCATCCCGAAGTGCGAAACAGATGCAACTCCCTTGTCTCCATTTCAGCACAAATACGCGGTGCTGGACTCGTCTTCAGTGCCGCAGCCTGACCGCGCCGGAACCGGGTGCTGAGTGCGCGAAGGGAAAGCAACAAACACTCCCCCAACCGTTGGCTTGTTGTCCCCCGCCACAGAAACGCGCGTCTTTCTGTGACGCCACTGCACTGTGTCCACTTGTGTCCCCTTTCCCTTCCGCACAAACTTGTCATTCACCACCCCACGCTGGCATTCATTTCGGCGCCCGCACAGGACGTGTACAGGTCAAATTAAATTCCGATTCCCCGAAGAGTTGCGCCGACAATCGGCGAATGGCGAATTACGCGTGGAGGATGGACGGGCCAGAACTGCGGGGGGATAAACCTGTCAGTCAGTGTGCGGTGCACTTAATTAAAAGTGTCGCCTACGGTAGCCGGAGTGATGAGAAAATGATTGGATTGCGCCCAAGATGTGCCCTGGGCGGGGATAAATACGAGGCGAGTGCCGCGCCCACGCTTCTTTCTCTTCGTCTCGGTCCAGTGTTGTTGTGTAATGCATTAAGCGCGTGCCGACTGTGTCCTCCGCCGGCACTTGAGATTTCGCGGCGGAAATTGTAGACGCCCAAAAGGGCGCAAATGGACCACCGACCGACCCGGTTGTGCAGCAGCAAATTGGGCGCGCCAAAGTGCTTTGTGCGGGGTGTGTGTGACTCTCGGCGCCGCGTTGACGACAACCACACACCCAACGGCACACCACTCCAACCACCCACTCGGCAGTCGGGGGCCAGCTGACGCCAACAACCAGTGCCCCGTTCGGGCATTTTGCATTTTGTCTCTGTGTTTTGGCGGTTGTCGTCCAGAGTGGCCGCCGCCGAATTCCTTTACCCCCATTCACATTGTGGCCATCCCCGCTTCTGTCTGCACTCGTAAATTTTATGACGTGAAACCGCAGAGCTGACGGCCCAAATAAAATGTTTGTGCCGACTCACGTCCGTCTTCTCCCCAGGGCACACGTCCCTTTGTCCTTTCGTCCGGCTGGCCCAAACACTGTGCCGTCGCGGATTGTCCCCCGCAGCAGAGGGGCACTGGCCCGAAACTTTTGCGTCTTCTTGGGCCAAATTTGTGCTGTGCGGCCAATTAAATTACCCATTCCCCCCAAATTTGGGCCATCCCCCGATTGGCATGGGCAGATTGGCACGCACAAAACGAAGTAAGTCCCAATCTCCCAAACGAACTCTGGCCGAAAACGCACTCTTCTCGAAGAACGCAAATGACTCTTTTTGCCAAAAATGACTGTGCAGTTGTGTCCGTTCTCTTTCTCTGTTTTGGGCCCCACTCCTCCGCAACGGCGCGATTTTTCCTCTCGATAAGCTTTTCGACCGCCCACGCGCCCACTGGCCCATTCAATTCATTGTGCTGCGCCGTTCCTCCGCGTCGCCAGTCAAAACATTTGGCCGACGCCAATTTCCTCCCCGAAGGGACACAAACACAAATTCCGCCGCCGCAGCCCCAAATGATGATGAAAATGTGCCCCGGTTCCGCCATCGTCGTCCCGGTGCTGCTGCTCCCGCTCCTGGCGACGTTGGCCACCGCTTCAGGGGACCAGAAGGGCGAGGGCGCCATGGAAATGGTGGAGAAGAGGATGTTCTCCTACGCGGACCTGATGAACAACTTCGCCGGACCGAGCCCCATGGAGTTTGTGGCAGCGAACAGCTACTTGGACGAGGATCGACCGAAGCGGGAAGGTCAGCCAAATGGCGAGTTTTGATGCCAGGGTGGTTATGGAATTAGGTCTCCTCCTCTCATGGGACAATGGGTGGGTGGACTGGACTTGTTTGAATTAAAAATTCGGGGATTAAATATTGAACACAACACGATGGAGGGATGTGCATCCCCATTGCTTGCAGATGAAGGCGACGAGCAGTTCCTGAGCGCGTGGAAGCGGTCCCCGTTCGCCCGGGGCTTCCTCAACGGGCCACAGCGCAACTACCTGATGAAGAAGGACAATTTCGTTGCGCCCGGAGTGCTGCGCTTCGGCAAGCGCATGCCCGGAGTGAGCGTTCTCTGGGTGCTGGTTTTACTCTGTGCTGTTGCAGGTGCTCAGATTCGGCAAGCGGGACCGGCAGCAGGAGAAGAAGGCCGTCCCCGGTTTGTCTCCCTCTGGTCAGCCGCTCCGCCACAAAATTGCTGGAACAGCGATAGGAGCAGTCTCCCGCCCATTTCAATTCCCGAATTTTGCCAGTGACAAGTGGTCAATAATCATTTCAACAGTCTCCTGGAGCTGGAATGGAAAGTGGGAGGCTGCTCTGCTCGCTTGCTGTCCTCTTTCGTCTTTCCCTCCTCTCTTCCATTTCCGTCCAATTTTCCCCCAAAATTCCCGCATTTCCCTTCCTCAGGAGTGCTGCGCTTCGGAAAGCGTGCTGAGGGCGCCGTGCCGGGTGTGCTGCGATTCGGCAAGCGCATGCCCCAGGTGCTGCGATTCGGCTGAACGTGCCGCTGCTGCTGCTGGTCGCTTCGTTCGGGGATGGTCGTGTCCTCTCTCCCCTCTGCTCCTCCCTCCCCTCCCTCAGCCCCTTCACGTGCTCGTCCGTTGCCATTCCGCCAAACACGCATTGATTGATTGGTTTGACACCAACACCACCACTTGATTTGAAAATGCATAAAATGAGTGTACGTTCTCTGCTCATTTCTTCAATCTCTTTCGGACGGGAACGGAATTTAGAAATTACAGACATTTCAAAATTCGAAGTGCTTAAATCGCCACTCGATAAAGTGTCCAAAGTGACCCAAGCAAATTTATTCAGAGGGATATATCAATCCGATACGGCGGGGGAAGTTTGCAGAATCTTAGCGAAAGAAGTGAAAAACAAACTTAAATAATGCAAACAAATTAACATAATCCATCGCTGGCCGGTGCTCTTCTCTCCCACATTCAGGCGTTGAAGCGCAATTTGTACAGGTACTCGGTTTGGCTCAGGCCCAGCGCTTGGTCCATCTCCTCGTAGGTGACGAACACGTCTTCCGCGGCCACGGTGCTGTTGTAATTGTTGCGTCCACGCTTTGCCTAAAACAGCGCTTATTATTGAGGCGAAGGGACAATCATCTTTGTGAGCGACTCACGTATTCTTCTGCGACGAAAACCGGTGATGGGAGCGACGTAGGCGAGAAGACAATCTGGTGACCATAGCAGAGCACCTTTGTGGGACACTTGAATTGGCAATTCCGTGTGTTCCCTACGTAGGTCATGTTCTGAAGCACGTCCATCGAGTAGTTGTTCTCGTCCAACAGCACAGTGTACTTTGGAGTACGCGCAGTGCCCTGTGAGAGTAAAAATTAGAGCGAAATATGGAAAATTAAAATTTAAAAGTGCTAGCCTGGATCGCGACGTGCGAATTGAGACTGAAAATGTCCAAATACGTTTTGCCAAAGTCCACATTGTTATTAGCACATACAAGAACTCGTTCCACTTCGGATGGACGATGCAGGTGTCCACGATGGTGCCCGGCTTCAAATTCTGGTCGGGTGCTTTCGCACGCGCATCAATCTTGGACGGAACAAGTGTGACGCTCTAGAGAAGTACCCCAGATTGATTTTTTGCCCGTCTCCTCCGACTCCACCTGGAGTTTGTTGACGACGAGCAGAGTGATGCGGCTTTTTTCCAGGCTAAGCTCGGACAGAGTCTGCTTGACCATGGGGACTTCGTAGCGCAGAATGTGCTGGAAGAATCCCTCGCTGCATCCATTGCGGTAGATGACTATGCGTTTTCTGGAAAATGGACGCAATCAAAAAATGATCTGTTGTGTGCAAATGCACTCACGGATAGGCATGACGGTTCTCCTTGAAGCGCTCCACACAGTTTTGGACTGCCTTGGAGATGATGGTCACCTTCTCATCGCGGCGAGGCTCCTGAACGAATGGAAAAACCAATGCACATGGAAGGCACAAGTAATTC
The DNA here is from genome assembly GCA_013357305.1 of Radopholus similis. Lineage (NCBI taxonomy): Eukaryota > Metazoa > Nematoda > Chromadorea > Rhabditida > Pratylenchidae > Radopholus > Radopholus similis. The sequence goes on along the minus strand of VAHH01001222.1, from coordinate 5,788 downwards.
ACCTGGAAATAGTATCCGCCGATGAACTCGAACGCGTCGTTCTGGCCAATGTTCGCCGAAAACTAAATCGAGTGAGTGTTGATTTTATGCAGAAATTGATTGCCGATTGCTCACCCCCACAACCGATGGCGCTGTGGCATGCGTGGGGACCTTGGCGCTCTGCTGTCCCTGTTGAGCCTTCTTGCCGTTCCCATTCTTGTGCTGGCCCCCATTTCCGTTGCCTCCTCCGTTCGCGCCCCCATTCGCACCATTGCCGTTGAAGTCCATCATTCCTAGACCGCCCCAGGGATGGTTCACTGAGAAGCCGATGACGAGCGTGTCGTCCCCAATGGCAGACCTAAACATCAAAAGTGTTCACACATTCTCACCGGCCCTTTTCCAGGGCAACTTACTCTGGGTGTGCGGCCAGAGAATAGTTGGCACCGCCCATTTTCACGTTCGTCTTGTTCACGATGTTCTCCAGCGTGTGCTGATGGTCTTAAAACGATCAAAGGATGAACGAGTTTATCAAACACTTAAAATACCCTTAGTCAAGACATTGCGCACGGTGGTGACCTTCACTCCCTGCGTGACCACCTCGGTATTGCGCTCGACCAGCTTCATCGAGTGACTAAAACACACGGAAATTAAATGAATTGCGGTCTCTCAATGCAAAATCTGACTGGATGTGGTCGGCAGTGTCGGGATGTGCAATCAAGCAGAATTCCGCGCCATCTCTTGCGGCCGTGTTGATGCGAGCCACGAGTTCAGAAACGCCAGTGACCGTCATCACTTCGACGTGTGGCGCAGGCCAGACCAATCCCTTCTGCGTGAGGAGTTGCTGGTAACGGCGAAGAAAGTCGCTGAATGTATTAAAATGTTTAAAGAAAGGCAAAATGGTTCTCTTACCCCCATTCATTCGAAGTGAGGTTTGTGCGGTCGTCGTTGATTGAAAAGGCGTACCACTTGAAGCTAAAAACAGAGGCATGCATTTCCATTTGTTCATTCAAATGTTATCACAGTTTCACTTACCACTTCGCCTTGTGGAGGTAGCTGCCTCCGGTCCAAGTGCCGTTCTCCTTTGGATGCACCGTTTCCTGTCCTCCACCGAAATTGAGTGCCGGCGGGGCAATGAGGCGGCCTTCCACTTTGAGCGGCTCATCGATCACTTTGATGCCGGCCCGTTGGAGTTTCTGATTGTTGCGCAGACCAAGTGCATTCTTCACAGTTGTGTTCTGCTCGAGCTTGGTAGATGGAGGAACCGCGCACTTCACAATCATTTCCTGCAAAATTATAAATTTAACATGCCCAACCCCTCAAGAATGTGGTCACCTTCAATTGCGTTGGCACTTGCTGGGCGGACTTGACACGTTGGTTGTCCGACACCCACAGGACTTCGATTGGAAAGTGCGAGAGATTGCCCTCTGCGCCTCGACGAACAACGAGTGGATAGTCCGGGTGGCTGAAATTTTAAAATAAAAGCAGGGCAATAATTTGGAATAAATCACCGCAAGTTGATGCCCTTCTTCTTGAAGTGGTCCTCTACCGTCGTGTCAGGGTCCAGTTTCACCATTTGTGCGGTCTCCTTCACAATGTTGAAAATCGGAAACGACTGATGTGGCAGATAGCTCGTCTCGACCCAGATGCCCCGAACTGAGAACAATGAATGTATTCGGCAAGATCTGAGACTTACAATATTTGTTCAGCATATCCAACGCCCCGTTGTCTGCCAACGAAAGCTTCATCACGGGAAAGAGGACCGAAATCTTCGCCAACATTTCTTCGTGAATGTGGAACGGCGACTAAATAAATTCACAATTGAGATATTTTATGTCTATAGATTGTAACCTTCACAACGTTGATCACCAGTGCGAGTGCTGGCTCTTCTGGACGAGTGCCTAGAACAAAGTTGAATAAGGGTTGACCTTCAAAAGGTTACCCACCTTCAATTACCCGAGCTCCTTTGCCAATGCCGATGCCCAGAAATGAATCGTTTGCTCGAAACAATGGGCACTCGTCTTTGAACCCATATTCGGCCGGTGCCAACAGATAGCTGATAGCGGTCGAGTAATGGATGAAATGTGCGCTGAATAGAATTATTAAGGTCTTGAGGCAATGTGTAAATAAATATACGGATTGTTGAAGACATTCTGCGAAGTGGCTACGTCGACGAACTGTTCACTGGAACGGTTACCAGGTTCAGCATTGCTCGTGATGTGTATGAAATCCCTCAGGTTGAACATCACTGGACTTCCCTCCACGTTCGAGATCGTTACTCGATATCGCAGTACATCAAGTTCGGGCAGTTCATAGACGGTATTGGCCTCGTCTAGTGTGATGGTTTCTTCGACCTCAAGTTGTTTAGTTTACTTTTTGTAGTAAAACAGTTTAAAAAATTAACCTGTTGCAGCTCCTTCAAAGAATAAACTGTGTTTTTGCAGTCGTAATAGACATCACAGTTAAACTTGTTTGAGTCCCGTTGCTTCATCTTTTCCCAGAAGGCTAAGAAGGACACTGCACAACGTGCTCGGTTCTTGATCCTCAGGTAACTAAATCCAAAAGAATAAAGCGAGTTTTCTCGGATAAAGCTCACTCTGAAGCAAATTGTCGAGTGATGTCCCATTCCTTCTTGGCCGTAATGCCGACGATGTCTACTCTGTATCTGAAGATCTGTGCCTGTGTGTTGACCTCAATCGGGTAAATCTTAAAAACAGAAGTGAATAATTGAGTAAGGCTCTGCAACATGCGTTGGTCGTGATTGTGATGCCGGTTTGGCCGTTTCCGCCCGCCGGCTTCTTTGTATCCATTTTGGTTGAGCCGATTGGTATCTTAAGATTAAGAGGTCAGGAACAAACTCATTTGTTAAAATCTTACTCCTTTCTCAGTTAGAAAATCCTCAATTTCTTTGCGCCGAGCGGCCGCAGTCTTCTTCTCAACTGCTGCTTTCATCTTCAATTATCTATTTTAAAATTTAAATTCACTGAAAAAAGCAATAGTCAAGTCAGTAATCATTAAACGGTTGAACAAATCACGTCTCTCTCGACGGAAGTTTAAGTTAAGATATGGCATCGGCTCACAATTATTAAATATCTTAACGCGCTGTTGCTTATTAGTTATTATTATTACTTGTTAGCGCCACAAGTTGTGAATTGCAGTAAATGCAAACACTAATCACTAAGGATAATTACCAAATCATACGATCACTGAAATCACACCTTAAATATCGTCGCATCTCTGACCCCGATAAATGACTCAAGCACATAGGTACGCGATTTCGGTTTCGGGCTTCTGAGACTGCTATTCCTTTTTCACTTCATTATTTACTATTTACTATTTATTTACACTTTACAGTAATAAATATGTAATATTGATTGATAATTTAGAGAAAAAATCGTTTCGAAAATTTTAAAAGGATTTCTCAAAAATGAATTCCGATGAAAGCGCCCATTGCTCATTAGAATTGGTCATTTGATTTAACAATTAGGTAACACCTGTCAGCCACTGGGCATTTGCTATCAGCAGTTGACTGCTTTCTTATTCTTATGCAGTATTCTTGGAAATATTTTGGATAGCCAAATGTTAAAGTTTGTCTCGTTGCACCTGTTAGATATTCAATTTGCATAAAAAATTCCCCAGACAGCCATCGTGCAGTTTCGTCATTTCTGCTTTTCGTACCCTAAGGATCCAGCAACCATGAAGATGATGCCCGCCACACTGATGTGCACGCAATGTTTGGATATTGAGCCCCAAAAGGAGATGCCTCCCGCAACCAATTTTATTGGAAGTCCACAAGAATGAGTGATGAGCTGATGAGCGTGCAGTTTCCCGTTCGCAAGCGAGTACCTAACTTATTGCATATTGGGCATTGTTTTCCATTCTTTTTTAGGAAACTCTGTCTCTCTCTCTCTGCTGTTTTCACCTGTCATTTTTTTCAGAATAGTCCGGTTCTGGACTTCTGGATAAGATTTTGACCTTCATCAATAGTAGTTGTATTGGATATTCAAATTTTTAGAAAAACACCATTGTTTCTTCAATCCCATTTCCCATCTCTGGCAGCCATTTCGCACTGTCCATCACTTTATTTCCGATGCAATCTCCTCTCCTCCCTCGCCGTTTTCATTTGCTGTTTCCGATTGGATTTCACCAGCGCCCATTGATTCCGCGAGTGCCGATGGGCCAACTCACACAATGTGCAAGCAAATTGCCCTGGCGGAACAAAAAGAAGGCAAACGCGCCAATTCAATTTCGGCGCATTTTCCGCCACCCAAATGCAATCGCACCATCTCTGCCCGAGAGCAGACTCAACGCAAAATGATGGGCTCTAGCACCGGTTGACTTCTGAGTTCTGCTGATTCTGACTTGGCTTTCGCAAACAATGGACTGCAATTGTTCGTCCATCGACAGCAGAACACACCAGCAGAGTCCCCCGTCAGCCCATCACATTGCATTGCTGCAATCTTTGCCCGTTTATGGCACAATAAGTACCGCATTCTACTGCATCTGCGCCGTTTGTGCTCCGAGTTTGGGTACTCGCATCCGTTTGTGCCAGTCACAGAGCCTCCAAATCTAGTGACCGCGTTCATTGTTAAAGGTCATTCAGATTTGGAACAGCTTTTGCTGGCTGAGTGAATGGGTGCAGCAGGAAAGTTGCATTCTTTGTTGCATTTTAACACGCGAACGTGTAGAGAGTTAGCGTGACTAATTGGTGCCAAAAATGCATCGTTTGTTCTGGTGAATTTTGGAGCTGCTGCTCTTTGAGCTGCAAATGCTAGAAACAAAAGCAGAGCAATCCAATAGCCCAATAGTGCGTGCACTCCACTTTGGCTATTCGTTTCCGGTACGGAGCCGAGCCGAGCTAATAAACCATCGGCCTACCTACCATCAGTTGTAATATTTTCCCAACAATATGTTTTTGCATGAAAATTGTTGCCATTTTATTCGCCTCTTGTGACATTGTTGAATGGAGTTGAAAAAAGAAATGGAGGCAATTACCAATTATCATGCTCCACTGCCAACTGCGACGAATAAAAAATCATTTCTAATATCACCTTATCCGTTTCGGGGAAAACAAAAAGCCGACTCTTTCCTTCTTTCCGTGAAAGTTTTTTTCATGGGATAATTTTTTCCGTGATTTTGACTTTTTCTCTATTTAAGTTTGTTCAGGATCTTTCACAGATTTACACTATAGGTGGTACTACGGGATGCTCTGACCGATTCAATCGCATTCTCATTTTCGCACTCCCAATCCCAACCACACTTGTCAACAATCAGCGTTGTTGCCAATTAATTAATAATATTGATATCTGTTATCTCTTTCACTCCAATTCCGTAATCCTAATCTCTATCTAATCTGTTTTGCCGATTGTGACATTTTTTACCAGTCAGTCGGTTTTAATCCGCTCACTTGAGCCGCTTCATTTCCCCTCGTAGTCTCACCATTCCCATTCCACTTAATCAATTAGCCGCGGTCATCATCATCTAAGCCCGCGCGCATACTAATTCTCGCACTTCTCGTCACCCCTATTACTTCTAGTGCGTCAATGTGCGGCGTCACCCATCCATTTTCATCAAATCCCACTTTGTTTGTCTCGCCAAGGATGAGGCCAATCCGTGCCCTGGACACTGACTGGGCAGCAGGCCCTTCCCCTTCCCTCGACCTGTTTGCCTTTTTTGGCTTCATGTCGCACACGCCTTTTACATACATTCCACCAGTTAATAGCAAATGGGAGTCATTTAATCGGACCACACGACATACTGAATTAGACCACAAAACATATTTAATTAGACCACAGCCAAAAAACATATTTAA
>VAHH01001221.1:0-13137 GCA_013357305.1 Radopholus similis | reverse complement strand
TGCCGGAGACGGACAGCTGTCCGTAGGGCGGGTTGGCCGCCGAGGTCAGGGCGAACAGGGCAGGGAGCAGCAAGAGCGGATTCATTGTTTGGGTTGGATATAGCAGAACAGAGAGCCCAAAAGGTGCTTTCCAGGGTGGATTGTCCGCCTATTTGAAGGCAATCCCCAAACGAATGGGAGGAACAGTTCTGGGCCCAACAAAGGGCATTTCTGCTTGGGCAGCTGCTCCATTCCCACTTCAGCCCAAACGAAGTGCAACTGATCCGGCGATATGGTTCAAAAGGTCGTCGCTCCATCAACCAAATTCCGACGCAATTTCCCCTTTTGTTTGAGCAGCAGGTGCCTCCACTCCATGCGTAAATCCCTTCCCACGGCTTTTGAAACTTTGGTTTTTGCCGAGCAATAGCAAAAATTCTATTAGTTTCAATCGGAGCTGAATCAGAGTATTTTCAGCAATCACATTGAGCAGGGCGAAGGCGCAGCAGAGTAATGTCAGGGCGGTCAAATAAATGCGCTTGAATGAATGACGCATTTGCGAGCTAAACATTTTATTGTATTAAAAAATGCATTTTTATACAATTGGATGGGGAAAAGGATGCAAATGAGCCGATCCAAGCCGGTGATCAGCATTAGCGGTCAAATGGGTGAGATGCCGAACATGCACGGGACAGTGAGATGGACCGCGAGTTGGTAGTCGACGAAGTTGTGGCCGCTCACAGTGACTTACAGGAACAGCAAGTGGATGGGCTGGTGGAGCATCTCGAAGAAGCAGGTCAGCGCCAACAAATAGTTGGCAGTGCCGTGCAGGGAACTGGCAACACAAATATAAGGGTTATAAAACCAAAATGAGTGTTGGCACAAGATATTCCATATTTTGGCATTTCTGAATGCTTTCTGGAGGACTTGCCTGGTCCTCCAAGTGGTCCAAATGACGCCGACATTCATGGCCCAGCCGGGCAAGGCGATGGCACACAGCGAAAGGGCACAGGCCAGGATGGACCCGAGTTGCCGTAGAGCGCGTAAAGAGGTCCATTCTGCGAGGATAAAAAAAGGCAGCAGAAAAGAAAGTGAGTTAAATATATTGCGAGTTTAAGAACTGAAAACGGATTGAGTTCTGCGCCAAAATGTGGCCAGTCTGGGAAAAGAAATGTGGCCGGTAGACTCCGTACAAAATTCATATTTCGTGCGAAATTTATTTTAAAAGAATCAAAAAGAGGGTCAATGCGAATGATTGACAAAAATTGACTGGGATGTTCAGCGCTGACTGGCCCCCAAACAAACGGAAGTTGGCCATCCAATGGTGCAGGGCAATTTGGATTGCTAAGAGTGAAAGGTAAAACAAACACAAATCATTCGAAGCAAATAAATGCCCGTGTCTGGCGAAGTTGGCCATCAGAGTGCAGGTCACTCGGGACACCTCCTCGTCCGCCTCCCTCATCACGAGGCCATTGTTTAGGTTGCCGAAAAGGTAAAACAGTTCAGTGCCGTGAACAGCCTCTGAAAATCCAATAAATTATAATAACTAACAAAAATTAGACAGACCAATGTTAGAGGGTTCTTTTTTGCTAGTTTTAATATTTGGAATTGCACCTTTGACCGGCACTCTGGAGCGGTAGTACAGTCCGAGCAGCGCCAGAATGCGCGCGTTGCGGTGGTCGAACGAGTACAGGTAGCAGTGCTGGTTGCCCAGCGCAATCTGCTCCATCGCGTCCTGCTGGGCGCCGATGCCCACGAACAGGTCGGATAGGATCTGCCAGTTTTTGAAGCGGAAATTCCGTCAAAATGGGCACACCTCCGCAATCGCCCGAGTCACCCTTTTCTTGTCCGCGCCGAATTGTTCCCCATCTTGCGCCCCCTTAGTGAACATTTTCAGAGATTCCGCCCTCAGTTCGATGAATTTGGTCGGATACTCCGATTCGGGGAACTGGCGCGCGACAATCCGTTCCAACAGCGACAGCGAGTACTTCTTGTTCGGGTGGACTGTGGAAAGGAATCCATTTTCACATTTTTTCATTATTTATTCGAAATCCATTCTCACAGGCCATCAGTGTTGAGCCCTCCATCTTGCAGAGTCCCACAATGCGCGGTTTGACGCCCGCTTCGTGGCGCAGCTGCTCTAGAGGGCGCGGAAAGAATCGGCTGTCCAGGCGTGGTCCAAAACCCATTTCAATGTCGCCAAGTTCTCCGAATCCGAACTCGTCGAAGCGGACCGTCAACTTGGAAGCGGGCATTTTGCGCAGTTGTTCAATTCGCTTAGTAGATTTGCCAAATGTGCCAAATTTACAAAAAAACCTTTTCGGTGTCAGTTGTGAAAATGCCCAATTTGTGCGCGAACTGTCGACAGTTCTCCACCATGTTCTGTTGGATTGCTGTTCGGACGTGCGCATTCCCAGCCATGCAAACGACTTTATGGAAGAGATCTGAAGCCGAGAAGCGAAATATGTTTGTGCTTTGTTGATATATTTTATGCTTTATTTCGAACCCCTGGAATGTGGGCTGAGCGCCAACAAATCGACGGCCATTCCGCCGGCGCTCTGCCCTAACAGCGTCACATTCTCCGCTTCACTGCCGAACTGGGCAATGTTCTCGCGGACCCAGCACAAGGCCATCGTCATGTCCTGTGGGGACATTTGGCAAAATTCAGATGGACCAGAAAAGGTACCCAGAGGCCGACATTGTCGTCGCAGGCCTCATCCCCGGTGCTGAAGAAGCCGAACACTCCGACCCGGTAGTGGACGGTCACCACAACCAGTTGGTGCGCAGCCACCTGCGATGAATGAAAGTCTACTTTTGGCGCAAAACACATCCAAACGAATGAACCAATTTACCAGTTTTCTGCAGAGCCCAACATCGCCGGCCATTTTTGCGGTGCCCATAGTGAATGCGCCGCCGTGGATGAACACCAGCACCGGCAATGACGACGGGGCACTGCCATTGGGGTGCTGCGAGGGCGGTGCGAACACATTCAGGTAGAGACAGTCTTCGCTACTCGGCGGAGTCACTGGAACAGAGAAATGCTACACATTCTGGGCTCTTTTATTGGCGGATTTAAAGGGCGCTCACCTGGCAATTTGAAGAAGGACCACTGTGGGCACTGAGGCGCAAATTGTTTTGCCTCTCGAATGCCTTGCCATGGCAACGGGGGCACAGGCCTCTGATGAAGCGGATAAAAGAGAATGAGTTGAGAATCAGTGTTCGAAACATTTTTACTCTGAATCTGAGTGTGCCGACGGGCGGTTGCGCAAACGGAATTCCGAGAAAGGCATTCGCCTCTTTTCCGTCGCATTTGATCACTCGGCCTCGCAGCAGTCCGCATTTTGTTTCCACCATTGGGTCTTCATCCGACTCCGGTTTGGAGCCAGTTGCGCCCATGCTTGGCCGGATAAAGGATTTTTGAAAAATGGAATCACTCCTCAAAGTCTCGGAGAGGGACTCCAAGTATATTGGTGGGGGCAAACTCGCAAGGGAAAGGCAAACAGAGCCAACAGGGAAGGCTCAGGGAATAGAACAGACAGAGAGATGACAGAGATTTGGCAATTATTGGCCAAAATAGCTGCGTCCATAAGGTGCTTATCTCAATTTAAAACTCCCAAATAAAGGGAAACATGAAAGAATGGAGTTGATAAAGGCAATTGGGAAATGTCAAACAAACGCCAAAAAGTGATTCAGATAGGATTTAAGATGCTATTTAAAAGGGGACTTCTTACAGCACTTCGTCAATTCGATTTACTCCAAACATAAATGTCCCAAATTTTGACGATTTTCACCTCCATTTTGGCACTAATCTCTGCATTTGACTTTGTTTCGGGTGTGGCGCCTCCATACGGCCAATTGTCAGTGAGCGGCAAAAAGATTGTTGGGAGCAAGACGAATGGGGCTGCGGCCAAACTGCACGGAGTTTCGCTGTACTGGAGCCAGTGGCTGCCCCGCTTCTGGGTGACGGACATCGTCAAAGTGACTGACTCTCGGCCGATGGTTGTCTGTCCACCTACTTGGCCATTTCCACAGCAAATCAAATGCGGCTACAACGGGAACGTGGTGCGGGCGGCGATGGCGGCCCGGGCGGAGGACGGCGGCTACATCCAGAACCCGGCGCAGGAACAGGCCAAGGTGGACGTGGTCGTCAAGGCGGCCATCGCCCAGGGCATCTACGTGATCGTGGATTGGCACGAAGAGGAGGCCTACAAGCACACCGAACAGGCGGTAACCACAAATACACAATGGCAACGCTGGAAAGGCGGTTGCAGAAGAACTTCTTCACGTACATCGCCAGTACCTACGGGCACCTCCCAAACATCATTTACGAGCTCTACAACGAGCCAGGCCCAGGGGTGCGCTGGGAGAGCCAAATCAAGCCGTATGCGGAAACGGTGGGGAGAAGGATAGATCTGGGAGTCTGAAAACGGATCTTTCAGGTCATCAAAACGATTCGCACAATTGACCGGGACAACCTGATTGTGGTGGGCACTCCCTTCTGGGACATGGGCGTGGTCCAGGCGGCACTGAGTCCGATAGAAGGGCAAAGAAACATTGCCTACACGCTGCACTTTTACTTCCAAGGCCAAATGTTGCGTTTCGCTGCCCAAATGGCTTACCGATTGGGTACGAGTTTATGAATTTATCAAATCGGATCAAAAATAAAAAATTAGATAAACGTGATCAGACATAAAAAATGATAGGGTTGAACATGAACACGAATCCCCAGATGTTCGCAGGTCTGCCCATGTTCGTCACTGAGTACGGCGTCTGGTCCCTGGACGGGGACTGGGACAGTGGGAAACGCGAGCTGGACACGTGGTGGGCTCTGCTCGACCGGTTGGAGCTGTCCTACTGCAACTGGGGCATGTACGACCTGGAGGAGCAGCCCGCAATGCTGCTCAATGGCACTCCGATTGCGCACGTGGCCGACCCCAAGTGGATGACCACGTACGGCCAATACATCCAAGCAAAGCTCAAAGGCCAAGACAACGGTGGGGAATAGATGGGCAATAACAATAAGTGGACAACATTGGCAGTTTAGGAGTGAACTGCTCAGACCGCAAAAATGAGCGATATTTCGGCGGAAAGGACGGAAAAGTTTGAATGTTATGTGAATAAATGACCGAAAATATCACGAAATATCTTGTGGATAAATCTTTGTTTCCATCGGTCATTGTTTCTTCGTTTCATCCAAATTGGAGCCACATCAACTGGACTCGGCAATTAATTGTTGTTGTCCCATCCGGGTTTCCAAAAGCCATATTCCTTGTTGTTGGCCTTGTCGTCGCCGCAGCAGTCCTCGCACTCCGCACAATCAAATCCACCTCAATTTGGTACATTTTAGTTGCGCCTTCCGAGACCCATTGCCTACCCTGGTCATCTCCTTCTGCCGCCGCCTGTCCCCCGACCAGCTCGTCCTCCGCCTTCTGGTGGCCCTCGACGATACGCTCATCTTGGTGGTGGATGGCTCCATCGGCCGAGTTGATGAATGCGACGAGAACCGCAAAAACTATTGCCAACAAATTTGCGAGTTTGAGAATGTTCATCGTTGAATTGGCCTTGTTTTGACAATTGGGGGATTCTTTGCTTCTCTTTCAGCGACTGATGTGACTCACCAGCCATAGTTATGCGCTTTTATACGAATGGAAATGCCACGGAAATATGCGCAAAAACGCAAAAAGGGCATATTTTTTTCCGGAAATTTACGCTTTTGGACTCGAATATTCTGATTTGGACTGAGCCAACACGAAAGAGTTTTTTGTTTTTCCTCCATGATTGATCGGCTTGTTTTGGACGGGGGAAGTGCCACCGCTTCCGATTGTCCGTATTTATTCTGTTTCGTACTATTTCTCGTCCTTTTCCATCCTTATGTGGCCCTCAAAAGATGGCATATTGCATTAATATTAATCCAATCCATTCACATCTCACAATGGATGCATGTTTGGTTACTTGTGATTTGTGAATTTGTTAGAGCTCACACATTTCTATAAATTTCGCAAATTTCGCATTCATGTGGATTATATTGTAGATTGGGCATTTTCCGCAATGCGCCAATTTGTGTTCGAATAATTGACAGCCGGAAGAAAGATTACAACTGTTGGCACGAGTTGACATTTCGCGTGCAAATGGAGCGGCAACAGAAATTAAATAGTTTTAAAATCACCGGAATTAGGATTTTGCATCGGCCTCAAAGCAGGAGGAGAAGCACTTTCTCTTTTCTCATCCCACGGTCATTTACTCTTTTATTTCTCTCACCCATATTTACACAAACAAATATGTACAAGGGGAGAGGGGGAAGTTTGTTTGCGTTGGGTTGGGAGGCAACCCTTTTAGGAAGTTACCTATGTGCTATTTAATTGTGCCCTCTGCGCAGCTTTACGCGGAAAATGACGGAAAGTGTGCGCCCTGCTGATAACAACCGCTACCGTCGAATCAAATGGGCGTCTGGGCGGGGCTCACCATTGGATGTGTCCCGCGCCAGAAGCACAAAGAGGTGCGCCTTACTTTTTTTGGTGACATTTTGGCTGAAATTTCTAGAAAATTTGAAGAATATGGGCGAAAAATATGGGCATAACCGCGAAATATGGGAAAATATGGGAAATATGGGAATAAAAAGTCGTTATTTTGGCTTCAAACCAAGCTAAAAATGCTTTTTTCTTGCTTTTTATACGTTTATAAATTATAAGTGTCCGCAAAAAATATGGTTTCCCATATATTTTGGGACCCTACACATCAGCATATCACTCTCCCATTTCCAGATTTCCACCCAACTAAATATGTATGCATGTAGGTACTACTTTAACTTCCTTCCCATCCTCTTCTTTTGATTTTCTTTTTCCACCCCTTCCCCCCAATTTTCGTTGCTCTCCTCGCACTCTTCTCCGCCTCACTGTTCCACGGTCCCTTTCTAGTTTATCCCTTTATCCGTTTATCGTCATGGCATTCCTTTCAAATCCGTCGTAGCATCCAGAATTGTCTTGAGTCTCGATTAAGTAATAGAATTCGTTGGTAATTAAAGCAAAAGTGTTGGGTGGGGATGGGGAAGGGAAGGGAACGGGATTTTTGCACTTTCAGTTTAAGTGAAAAATGGATTAATTCAGACTTCCCGTATGTGACCACATCCGCTGAGCCCATCCATTCGCCGTCCAGAGGAATAAGTGTTTGTTTTTGCGAAATTTGATCTAAAAAATCCAAACATTTTTTGCGCCTCAGTGTGGACTGGAGTTGCGCTGCGACGTGTGCGGCAGTGGGGCCGATGGGTTCCACTTCGGCGTGCAGAGCTGTTCTTCCTGCTCCGCATTTTTTCGGCGCTCAATCTCAGAGGTCTTGAAGGCAAAAAACAAAAATGATACCCAAAAATTGCAGCACAAACGCTACATTTGCTTGACGCGCGACTGCGATGTGACAAGTGAGTGATTGGCTTTTCTTTCGAAGCTAAAGCTATAATTTTTCAGAGTCGTCGCCATCGGGGACGCGCAAACACGGGATAGTGTGTCGATATTGCCGATTTCAGGTTTCGAAGTGCCAATTTGCGGGGTCCCTCCCCAATTGCTTCCAGAAATGCATTGGTGTTGGAATGCGCCCAGAAGGTGGTGGTGGAAAATGTTTTTTGAATGAATTCAACATGCGATTTAGAGGTGCAACCGAAACGTGGAAAAAAGCCGCGAATCGCCGTGCCACCGTCCGATGCAACAAATAGTAAATCGCGCTGCTCCTCGGCTGGCAAGAGGGAAGTACAAAAAATCATATTTTGCGAAAAATCGATCCAAATCCAACGCCGTTAGCCAGTTCAATCAGGAATTGGCATTTCTTTCGATTTTCAGCGGCCACTTATGCCCAACTGGGCGGAACAGGAGAGGGTGAGGAGCGACAGCGCAAGCGAACGCGCTCGTTGGAGCAAAAGGACGAGGAGCACATTGGCCTGTTGGTGAGGGCCGTAAAAATACCCGGCCCACCAGAGCGGGGGAGCCAGCGGCAGGAAGTGCTGAACAAACAGACATTGAGCCCCACTCGGGTGTGCGTTATTATCGGATTGTTTTCAGCTTGGCGGCGCCCCCAGAGTTATTGGTGTTGGTGTGCCTGGGGATGGGGGGCAGTCGCTGCTGCAACTGGTCGGGGAGGCGCGCAAACGAATGGCCCGCACCAGGAGGGCACAAGTCAGTTTGTGCAGAATAATACAATTTTATTGGCCCAGATGTTTGATGCGAGCTAATTGGCGGCAACCAAAATGAAGATTTGCGCAAACAGTTATAATAATACTAGAAACAGACCTCAATTTTTTGGATTTGTTCGTGTAAATTTTGTGAGTCAATTCCAGGATGGCGACCGTTTCCAAGCGATGAACCTGGCCGAACTGGAAGAGGTGCCAATTCTTCTCCACCGATGCAATTTCGTTTGTCCAGTTTCAGCTTTTCGAGCGGGAAAGAGCCCTTTTCGGGGAATGCATTTCCGGACCGGAGGGCACACTTCATCGACTGCTGCAGGTGCGCCCTTTGCCTTTGCGCTCTCCCTGTGTCGCTTAGCAATGGGACAGATGAAACAAAACATTTAGTGGGCCTGAGAGGCGGCGGTGTTGCAAAAAGTTTGGTCTTTTGAGCCGAAGAAGGAGTGAAAAATACGATCTTTTTTTCACTCCAACCAGACTATTATCACTTTTCAGAATCACTTTTGGAAAGGGCCAAATTGGAGGGGATCCACTGTTTAATTGAAGGACTGTGGCGTGGCCCCTTTCACCCGGGAGCTGTTCTTGGCGTGGCACCTGCTGGAAAGCGCCTTAGCACTCTCCCTCGGCGGCATCCAGACCGGCGCCCGGTAATTTGGGCAGTGGAAATTTGGGCAGTGACGGAAAGTTGGGCAGTGTCAGGTAAAATCCGGAAGCTAATAAACAAATAGACCCCGCGAAACAGCAGTAATTACTGCCTTTTCGAGGGGGACACTGACATTGACATTCACAGTAACGAACGCCTTATGCACTGTATTGCTCTCACTGCCCAACTTTCCAGCGCCCAGACCAACCGCGCCTACCTGCCCGCAATGGGCTTTGTGGAGCTGCACATCGACGGCCTGCTGGAGTTCTTCGCGAACGCCTATCGCACGATGCCCAGACCCTGGCCAGGTGGCGGTGCCAAAATCAGCGGAACTATAATTCCAGCGATAGCCTAGCCTTGCCGATCGGCCGCTTCTTTGTGGAGAGTCTCTGCCGTTCCCTGCAAACGGAACACTTCAGCGGCAGAGTGATTCTTCGATTAATTTGGGAGTTAAAACCTTTTTCTGGAGGAATTGAATGGTCTGTTTGCTCTGCTGCTGATCCACCCCAATTTGGCGTTTGACGCACAGCATCAAGCTTTGAGACTCTAATCTCGCAACAAATCACGTTTGGAGGCATCGCTGGGATTCGGCTCCGATATTCACTGAGCTCCTCGGCTCGCCCCTGCCCAAGGCTCAACTCCCGTCCACCTCCAATGGCTCCTCCTCTGCGGAACAAACGCACCCAGAAATTCGAGTAATGGGCAAACATTTAAATTTGTTAAATAAAAATTCGGACAGACATTATTAAATATTATATTTTATATTTCTATTTGGACGATTGATTGGTCCGGCATAATTAAATAATTAATAATTATAGGGGTATCCAAACCTTTTCTAGTAGTCCGAATTCAACTGACAGGAAAAAATGTATATAAAATGCGATAGGTAAATGGATAAAATGTGCATTGTTGATAAATGATAAAAACCATATTGATTTGATTAAGGTATCTGAACATTTCACAATTCCCAGTTTGCACACAACAACAAATCGGACGTTCAATTCTTACCATTTAAAAGGGCAAATCCATTGCAAATGTACGTACGAGTGCTCATATTCTTTGACTACATACATACATTCTTTTGGCGTGTGATGTGCTCGGGACACGCGATGTATTTATGCCGCCTCCTCCCCACAACTCTGGGGAATATCAGTGACGTGTCAATATTTGTGCTTTTTTGCGATTTGCGCCATTCCATTCCAATTCGGTGCGATTTCTAAAAATTTAGTGTTTGAATAGCTTTTAAAAAAATCCCATTTCACGAAATGGTTCTTTTATGGTCAAATTCGGAAAAATACTAAAATGTCAAATTCGAGTTTCGGTTTTAATAAATCATCACAAGATTCTGGGCATCAGAGTTCGCCTTGTGACCTTTGTTTGCACCGGAATGAAAGTACATTTGAACAAATAGACGCGACGGAATCCATCCGCCGACTTTCAGTTTGGGAGCGCCAAATGTTTTGGCTTCCCCTTTTTGAAAAAGTCCATTCGCGGCCAAAAGGCCCGAATTTGCACAGCAAACAGAATTCGGGACTCAGGTCCAAAGTATGCATGAGTCGATGGGCTCCATTAAAAGGGGCACGGAATGGGCCCACAAAAAGGTATTCGCAACAGATTCATTTGGTTTCGGCGGTACAAATTCCCGGGGACCTTCTCCAAATGGTAGCGTTCCCAGCCAACAACAATTTCGGCCCATTCCCATTGCTGCAGAAGAGTGTGCCCAGGTTCTGTCTTCCGCTGGTTGCTGTTCTGCTGCTCCTCTCTGCCGCGCCCCCCTCCAGTGGACAGAGCCAACTGGGGGACATTGTCGTCGGGAGGCTGAAGGCGCTGATAGAAGCCCTCCAACGGGTGCTGCTGCTCTCCTCCAAACGGCCAACCTTCGAGGACCAGCAGCGCGAAAGTGCCCGGCAATTTGTGGACGAGTTGAACCAAAAAACTGGAGGAAAGTGGACGGTAATATTTTATTAATCGATCGAGAATCGACAGAAATAGTAAACCAAATGTTATTTTTCCGAATTTAATTTGCCCTTCAACTTCTTTTTAAGGTTTTAACCTGATTCAGGCGCATCCTCACGAGCGTTTTTCGGTGCTCACCACCGAGGCCAAGCGACGACTGGCCGGCATCGACGATGAAGAGCACTTCCCGGAAGTGCTCCAGAAAAAGACGGAGAGCTGGAATGGTCCGGAAGACAGGGGAAAACATTGCATTTTCTGGACTCTCCATCAGGCACCACGATAAGTCTGAGCATCGAGTCCTCCGCTGGGAGGAAAAAACGCACCGCAGTGGGAGTGTACAATGCCAAAACGACAAACACCAGTGAGCGCAAATGGAAATGAATCGATTATTTGCGTAGAATCACGGGTTCATGAGAGAGATTATGGACACAATTGCTCCCCCAGGCGCTTCATCGAACCACTCGGTGGTCACTTGCACGTCCACAACCCAGTTCGACTCGCGCACTCAATGGCCTGGTTGTGCGGGTACACGCAATTTATAACAATTTGGCATCAAATCAATTCCATTTCCAAATCCCCTGTAGCCATCATTGGCGTGGTGCAGGACCAGTCGAATTGCAGCGACTGCTGGGCGGTGTCCACTGCCTCTGTGTTCCAGGACCGCAACTGCATTCAGCGCGCCAAACAGGGACTGGCCACCAACGCCAGCGACCCGGGAGTGCACTTCTCCGCGGTGGACATTCTCAGCTGCACGCCTAGCGTCAGCGGGTAACACCGAACTGGCGAGGCAGTGGTGCTGCTTGGACTGGGCACATTTTGGGGGGTTCAAGCAGCACAGGGACAATTTTGACCCAGAACCGGAGACTTTTCCGGGCTATTCCAGCTGCAATGGCGGTTCCCCTTTCTACGCGTGGAACTACGTGCGCTCCAGTGGGGTCGTGTCCGGTGGCACTTTCGCCAGCAGAGAGGGCTGCAAACCGTAGGCCTTTCACACACATGGGCAGGGGAAAGGTGTTCCATGCGCAGGTACCCGTTTCCGCCGAACAGCACTGTGATCCACAGTGCGCCCAATTGCACCGCCACGTGCACAAACGGCGCTCATGTGCCAGAGAGGAAATTGGGCAAACATTTAGAATTTTAAAATAATAAACTTTACTGAAACAATTAGTCTTGTTTGTGCTTTTAATGTTTTTTGTTCAGCCACCTGGACTAGCTACATGCAAAATTCGGCGAGCACAGTCCAAGCCATTCAGGCGGAAATTCGCGCAAACGGCTCCGTGGTGGCCACGATGCACGTATACGAGGACTTTATGCACTACAGCTCGGGCGTCTATTCCGTAGCCCAAATAATAATAATTTGAGTGTTTACAATTGTCTCTTTTGAAGCGAGTCAGCGGCACCTATTTGGGCGGCCACGCGATCCGTCTGATCGGCTGGGGCGTGCAGAACTGCTCGGACGGGAGCGGCCAGCCCTTTTGGCTGGGCCTGAACTCGTGGAACACCGACTGGGGCGAACGCGGCTACTTTCGGCAAATCGGAATTTGCAAAATAGATATGTCCGACTTTTAATTTAGCATAGCGAGCGGTGTGGACGAGTGCGGCATTGAGAGTTTGGGCGTGTTCTTCGGCACTCCACAAGTCTGAATTGAACCCGCAAAAGGACAAACGAGCGCATTTATAAAAAAAACTTTTTGACCACCAAAAAGTGCAAGCCCATTGTTGATGTTCCAGAGATAAAATCCAACAATTGAATTTTGAATGGGATCAATCCACGTTCGCAATTCGCATGTCATTTCAATTTGACTCCAGTTTCCAGGCTTTACCACAGATTCTGTCTCAATTTGGTTTCGCACTGTTCGCAGCTTGATGGAGTGCAAATGCAAATGGCTGGCGGCGAATTCCCAGAAATGATACAGAGACAATTTAAATGGATGTAAAGCGAATTCGTTCTTTTACAGAATTTATCAAAAATAATATATAAAATTTGGTCCATAAAAACTTCGGTGGAAGAATTCATTTTTCAAAAAAATCTATTCAAATTTGAAGTAAACGAGAACCCCACTTCTCATTTTGTATTTGGCACCTGTTCCGAATAACGCCCACTCCATCTCATTTTTTGGTTCAAAACGACTAAATATTTACCCAAACTGATCGTCCGAGGGTCCCTTTCCCACAATTACTAATTCGAAACGGGGAAAGGTTGGCGCCATTTGAACAAAATATCAATTGGAATAGATTGCGCCTTTGCAGAATCATTATTTGAAATTGAAAATGTATAAATATTACAAAGGTATTAATTCTTAATTCTTAATTGACCCTCTTTTTGATTCTTTTAAAATAAATTTCGCACGAAATATGAATTTTGTACGGAGTCTACCGGCCACATTTCTTTTCC
>VAHH01001220.1:0-13147 GCA_013357305.1 Radopholus similis | reverse complement strand
CGGCTGAGTTGGTTAAAACTGGAATTTCCCAAATTGACCGGTCATTTCCGGAATTGACCGATTTTCGACTTTGACCGTAACATATGTAAATGGAGAAATGGAGAATACCTCATAAACATAAGGAAGAATAACAAATAAAAAAGGACCAGTTTGATTTTGATTCGCCTGAATGGAATTGGATCTGTTGGTCTGGAAGGAGGCTACAATGCTTCAGTGTGGTGATGGATTCTCTCTTCGGACAATAAGCAGGCACACAGCAAAGGCAAGCATAATTAAAATTCCGTCTTTGGTTCACACCACACTCATAAATCACATCTAATATCGGATAATGGTCCGGAACTGGCAATTAGTAGATGAGTGGTGATCTCATGGCTCATACTCTGGTCAATGTGGTCGTCCAATGTTTGCCATTTATCGGTTTTTCTTACTAACTTGCTAGACAAGAGATCACATTTTCTGTGAATTTTGATGTCAACCATTCTGGGCGCACAAATCTTTTAATTTGCAGATTGCGTACATAACTCGTGCCATAGTGGTGAAAACTGAAAATTACAGGATATGGACAATTGTGTACGACGAACCACATTCCACGGTTTTTATTTTTATCGCTCTAGTCTCTATAGTCCTTTCAAGCGCCAAATCCTAATCCAGAATCCCCTGCTCTTGTCTCAATCCTCACTTTTTGTTTTCTCCTCGCCAAAATGGGTCTTTGCGAGTCGCGAGAGCATAAGGAGATGGCCGCACGTACCAGGGAGATTGACCGACAGCTGCACCAAGTAAACTCTCTAATGCATCTAAGATCAACTATAAAAAGTAAAATGGACACTGGATGTTTGGATCCGCAGTGTTTCCAATTCCTGGATTTTGTGATTCTGATTCCCTTGCAGGACTACCAGAATCAGAAGCAAGTGGCCAAACTGCTGCTGTTGGGTTCCGGCGAGGCAGGAAAGACTACGCTGCTGAAGCAAATGAAGTGACTTTTTTGGGCGACAAAACAACGGAAATTTTTAGTCTCGGTCCACAGGATTCTGCACGCGAACGGTTTCACAGAGCAGGAGCGACTGGAGTTCAAGGAACACGTGTTCGCGAACATCTTCAACGGGATGGACGCGATCCTGAGGGCGCGGCTCGCCTGGGTCATTCCATTTGATAATCCCGACTTGGAAGTTCAGAGGAAATGAATGCCATATAAAAATATGTTTGTGCCCCAGTACGATGCCGACTTGATCTTGGACGTGGTGAAGAAAGGCCTCCAAAGACGGCCACCAGATGCCAAGCTGTCGGGTGCGCTGCGTGCAGTGTGGGCAGACAACGCATTGCGGGAGAGGGTACTGCCGAGACGCAACGAGTTCAACCTGCAAGAGAGCTGCATCCAGTGAGCACAAACACCGACCCATGCTTCAGAAAGTTCTTAGGGAGTTCGGGGGACCACTTAGAATGTGGCGCAATTTGAGAACATGAATCTGATTAGTTTTGCAAAATCCTCCAGCCATATATATGTATTCCTCTAAAATTGATGACACCACACAATGGTGCATACCGATCGATTCCTCAAATCAACCGAGTGAATGGACCAAATCAGGCTGATCTGATTGATCATTCTTGGCAAAGTTATGTCCCTCACCTCAATGATTCCATTCGTCACTCTTCAATCCCCCCCCCCACCCCAAGTCCCCTTTAATTACTATTTTCTCAGTTCTCACTTCTCACAGATTTCCTCGTTTTCCTTTCTTTTATCTATTTCTTCCTTCGTTCAACAGGTCATCATTTTTATCGTAAACTAACCCTATCGCTTACGACCATACCACGTTGAAAGCACGCCATCCCGTCCGATCTGGCAAGTTAAGCAACGCTGGGCCTCCTTAGTACTTGGAACGGAGACGTCCTGGGAATCGGAGGTGTTGTAAGCTTTTTGTCCATTTTTGCATTTGCCAGACATTTTGCTGTCATATCATCTTATGTCATGTGTATGTGTACCAATATTCCCAAACTTTTTTGAGAAAATGATATTTTGGAAATCTACTATTGGAAAGTAAATAATATTTATCAATTTGGGTTCAAAAATCAGCATAAAATTTTGAAAAATCTATCTCAGATTCGTGTTAACGATTAGGAAGAGAAGTGGCGAGGGAACCTTCTCCCTAAATTTCATAACTCATCAGTCATCACTACATATGTTCAGTTTCCTCGATTCTCTGGAGCGCGTCACTGCACTGGACTACGTGCCGGACACACGGGACATTTTGCTGCTGCGCATTCAAACCACCGATATTGTGCAGGTGATGGAAACCTATTGCAATTGGTCGGACAGCCCCAGTTGCTCAGGTCCACTACCAAATAAAGAGCGTCGACTTCTGCGTGTTCGACGTGGGTGGCTGTCGTTCCGAGCGTCGCAAGTGGATCCACTGTTTTGACGTCTGTTCCGAAGATTGCACCAATTGTTTGCCATCTGCGCGTTTTTTAAGCACGTGCACGCCATCATCTCCCTCTCGTCCATCAGCGAGTTCGACCAATTCAGCGAAGAGTCACCGAATATGGTAGGTAAAACACTTTCAATTTAAAACTGAACTGCTTTAAAAATTCGGTGTTGAGCCGCGGTTGGCACCAGACCCCAAAAACTGACATTTGACATGTCATAATCTTGCCCAGAATGATCAGATCGGCCTGATTTCGGTACTATAGTAGAATCAGTTCGTCGAAGCAAATCGATCATTTTGTATCATTGTATATGCTTTGAGATTTGATTGGCTGAATGTCTTGAACTCGAGGTCATCGAGCAAGCATAATTTGGGAGAGTTTTGCAAAACAAAAGCCAGCAAACCCCCCCCCCCCCCTAAAAAACTCTGAATCCTCTCGTTCTAATGACAAGACCATTTTTATGGAAAGTAATAATCAGTAATCATTGTGTGCAATTTCCGGCAAAGAATCGTCTGCTGGACTCGATGCGCGTTTTCCGGACCATCTGCAACTCTCGCTGGTTCATCCGCACCGGCATCATCCTGTTCCTGAACAAGCGGGACCTGTTCGAGCGGAAGATCCGCGACCAGCACAAATCCATTCGGCAGTGTTTCCGCAAATACGACGGCGCAAAGAGCCTGGAGGCCCAGGCGGACTTTGTGCAGAAGAAGTTCGTCGCGCTGAACGCCAACCCGAAAAAGCCTGTATGGGTGCACTGGACCTGCGTCACAGACACCAACCAGGCATGCGGAAGACACGATTTTTGAATGGGATGGAGAAATATCAATCCGGTCTACTAAGGCTTTAAAAATTCCGCCGAAACTCTTATTTCTCAAATGGTTCATTGGTGAATTCAGATCTCGCTGATCTTGGACGACACCATCGATCTGATCATCCAGAAAGTGTTGACCAGTTATGGCTTATCTTGAATGCAGATATGCACAAATAAATTTTAAAACTGTTCCTGGTCCCCATATTCGATGTATCACTTTAATGGTGGCCGTTTTATCAAATATCCTTTTTACAGCTTGTACGCGCCATATTAATACAAGACAAGAGTGGAGAAGTCCAGAATCTGGCTCAACGCACGTTTTTCACCAGATTATTCATTTTGACGGCGATAATTTTCTGCTTAGAGGCCGTTTTTGTCTCTTTTTTCAGTCGATAGAATCGCAGGTAGCGTCGACGAAAATCACTGGAAAATAGAAAATAATAAAAAATAATTGTATATGAACTTGCTCAAAGGGGTGGGGGAAGATCTGACCAACTTTGAACAACGTTATGACCTTATGACCCATCGAAATCGCAGAAGCTCGTAAACGTCGGATTATTGGACATGCCATAACTTCGTCCAGGAGTGATCAGATCGGCATCCACCTAGTCCATAGTAGTTGCATATTGTTAATTAGTCCAACCTAAAGTTACATAACCGACGTTTGCCACAATTTTAGCCCAATTTACGGGAAATGCCATTTATTGCTGACCAGCCCCACCCCAGTGCAAATGCAGACCTGTTCATGGTGAGGTAGAGCAGCGGGCTGAGTCCAGAGTAGGGCTGATAGAAGCACAGGGTGAGCAACTGGCTCTCCAGCACGTTGAGGAAGAAGGCGCCGAAGATCCAGCCGAACTCCTCGGCCAACATCCCCGCAAACAGGACCAGCGCTTGGGCGAGCACACGCATTTCTCGCGCGTTTTGCGCCGCCTGCTGTTCGCCGGACGTCTTCTTCGTCTTGTTCTGAAAATGGACTCCAAATCATCAAAATCATCAAGCGTTCGCCGCCTGCCTTGTTGAGGATGAAGATGATGGACAGGTACAGGCAGAATGAGCAGCCGGGCACCACCAGTGCGGTCGGATTGGCGATTTGTGCGTATGTCTGCGAGTAGGGCAGCGCCATCTCGTAGGCGAACGAGATGCTCGTGTAGTCGATTGTGGCGCCCAGCAACGGCGTCTGGAACAGCGCCAGCAACGGCCACACACAGTTGGCACAGTTCAGCACCTTGGAATGGGGGTAAAGAAAACTGAAGAGGTCTCTCATCTTCATCTGCTCAGAAATTGAATTGTGCACCCAGTTAGTGTTACTAATAAGTTAGGAGGTAAGTTCTGGCTGGAGCAGAGCGCTTCCGATTCGGTCTCAAGGAAGAAAGGGTGAGGCTTCTTCCCCAAATCAGCCTGAGGAACCAAATCGAGGGTTAATGTGCAAATTTGCCTTAAAATTAAAGCGCCTCAATTGCTCAAAATTTGCCTTGGAACAAAACAAAACATCTATCGGAGTTGCCCGATGTTGGACAACTATTGGATTTACCTGTTCCGCAATATGCGGTTTTGTTGGGGGCAAGGACGTCATTTTTTCTGCCGACAAATCGGTGTCAGCAGAATAAATAATCTTTTGGCAGAAAAAAATATATGCCGTTGGCCGTTGGGGTAAACAATGGTGCAACATTGCGCCGAAATTTCGGAATAAAATGGACCAGCAAAGCAAGAGGATTTCGTAAAACAACTCTAAATAGCCTCATTCCTCATCCATTCAAGTAAAACAATTTCCACGATGAAACAAGTCCATTTGGTGGCGCTTTTGTGATTGTGCTGCTCTCGCTCAATATGGTCGCCGGAACTCTCCACCAAAATGTGAAAATTGTAAGCCAAAGGGCCCACGAAGACTTCAAAGGTGAACACTTTGAACTTAACGTCATTTAAAAATTTAAAACTCGGAAGCGGACGATGAAACTCATCATTAGATTAAGCAATTGAAATAGGACTTTTTATTTTTACAGAGTGCGAGGACTGCTTGGCAGGGACGATCCCGCGGACAACAAGGAGTACGGCTGCTGGCCAAAGGGATGGGACGACGACGCAAAGAACAGACAAAGTGAGATTGCGAAAGCAAAGAGAGAGTCAGTCCAACGATTGATTCCCCAATGAGCTGGGGAGGGCCTGATGAGAAACTTGTTTGGAATCTAGTGCATCAAATGTTTCAATTACCCCGAACACTTTGCGCTCCAATTGGGACTCGTTGAGTTGCACGCGGAATTTGGAGCGAAAGATTGTGTAGCTGCGGTTGAGCGCCAGCACAAAATGCTCCAGCACCATGGCCTGGAAGGAGAGCATGTTGCAGGCGCCAAAAAACTGAAAATGCGGGAAAAGTGCAAAATGTTAAATGTGTGAATTAAATTAAAAACATTATAGCTTTAAAATGTTTTAAATTTCCAAACATTTCCATTTCTAAAAAACGTTATATTTAATTTTTTTAGATTCAAAATTTTCAATTATATGTCCAAACTCCAAACATTATTCAATGCGTCCACCTTTATAATTTTTTTAATTTTAAATTCAAACAAACTTTTTCGCTCAATAAAAATATATTTATATGTGCTGTGCCTGGAGTACCTTTTCCGCCTGGTGCGGCATTTTGAGGCCGAGCGCCACACTCAGCGAGGTGAAGAAGTAGGTGCCCACCTGGAGGGTGTCCTGCACTCCGATGGCCAACATTATTTGGTGACTGGTCCGCGTGCGGTAGTCCGCAAAGCGCAGGAAGATCTGTCCGATAGGGATGTTGGCGAATTAAACAATAATTTATTTAAAAAAATAAATTCACCATTCAAATTTCATATTTCAAGGACAAAACGTTATGCAATTTACTATAATAGTATTTGTTTTTGAATTTAAAAAATATAAATTAAAGTGTCAAATTTGTTTGGTCTAAATTTGAGAATTTAGCACCGGAAAAGTGGAGCACTGGAACAGAATCAGCGCCAACGTGCGCAGCGGGAGCACAACACTTGTTGTCGCTGTTGTTGTGTTCTCCATTCGGACAATTGGAAGTGCCAATGTGGAGTGCTTTTTGGGTGGAATTTGCGCATTTTAAGGGCGCCGCAATGGACAGCTGGACATTTGCACTTTTTGTTCAGTTTCCTCGGCACCTGTTGCCCTCAGACCTCAGCACCTGTCAAACAAAATGGCGACCAAGTACATTATGCCAGATGGCGCCAGAACCCCGTCAATTATTATGAATGTGATTCCTCTGTTTCTGCTTCAGATTGGACACAGACTCAAGACAGATACTACACTTCCTGTTGCATTTTATTCTGTGCTCTAAATTATTTATTGCATTCGAGAAGGTTGGCCACTCGCCACAAAATGTCAGCAGGTGATTGGAGGAACTGTGTCTGAGAACTGAGAGGTGAGAAGTGTGGACTGTGGAGGGCCGAGACAACAAACAGTAGGAGCTAGGAGGGGGCACTCACTTATTTGCGTGTGTGGGCGTTGCTTTATTGCTCAAAAGTGCAAATTTACCAATACAGCAGTCACAGCCCAACATTAAGCCTTTTACTTTTTACAAATGGTTGGCGACCTCTACCCTCTGATGACTGGATGTGACCACACCTCTTGCAACACAGAATGCAGCACACACAATTGCCGTGGATGAAAGA
Organism: Radopholus similis; assembly: GCA_013357305.1. NCBI lineage: Eukaryota > Metazoa > Nematoda > Chromadorea > Rhabditida > Pratylenchidae > Radopholus > Radopholus similis. The sequence continues at coordinate 6,262 of VAHH01001220.1, read as the reverse complement.
AGTGCACACCACCAGCCCCATTCACGAGATTAAATCTATAATCTATAGGTAGATGGTATTAGGCAATGGCTATAGGGTAATAGCGATAAGGTTTGCGCCGGCAAAACAGCATTTGACCTCTGTTGATTTTGGATCAATTAATAATTATTAAGTAATTCCTTTCACCCACAACCTATGTATGTAAATCTAATATGTAAAAATTCAATGAGTGCAAGTCATTTTAGAGAATTTACAGTTTACACAAATCACACAAATCAATTAATCCGACGCGTGCCGATCAAATGTTTTCCACGCACTCCTTGTGTCGTCTGTTGCCCCCAGCAGTTCTGCTGCTGGCGGTTTGGCTGTTTGTTCCGGTGCCGTTGCTGGACGCGACCGAATTGTACCGCGTCCAAGGCCGTCTGCTCTGCAACCCGTTCCTGTCCACCGATCGCGACGAGCCCTACTTCAACGCCACTGTGGAGCTCTGGGACGCCGATGGTAAGCGCAATTTGCACAGAAATGGAACAAACTCTGATAGAGCGTTTGGGCAATAGCCGTGCCTTACATATTAATACATATTGTGACCACCAATCCGGACCAGTCTTCCCTTGGTCTATAATTATTCTTAATTTGATCTGGTCCCGACCAAATTCACTAGAGCTTTGCGGTCCAATTCGAAAACTTCAGCCAAAACGTGAATAAATGGCACGCTCACGAAAGACAAGTTAAGGCAATTTGTTTGGCGGCCTCATCGACCACGACGATCTGCTGAACAGCACTGCGTCGGATGAGGACGGCTTCTTCGCGTTGAGTGCCGCCGCAGATGCGGCAGAGGTGTTCGGCACTCCTGAACTGTTCTTGCGCATCAAACACCTATGCGTCCCCATTGAGCCAATCGCCCAAGTGCGTTCAGTTTGTTTTGACCGGTCAACAAGGGCCAAACATTTAAACATTTATTAAAGTCCTGTTGGCTGGAGGATCGCATCGAATTGCCTGCTGCCACTCAGCCGGGACAAGAGCAGGAGGTGCCGGGCGTGGTTTTCATTGGCGGCGCTGTGTGGCATTCGGCCAATGTTTCTCGCTGGGCACACAACACTTGGCAAGTTTGCAGCGATGGCTCTCGCACTTACATCAACGATGTGCACTGAACAACGAGAACAGCCATATTTAAAGCATTCGCTGCTGAATGGCATGGCCAAGAGAATAAATAGAACACGTAAAAGGCAATTGCCCGTCCGCATTCGACCCAGAAGAGTGCTATTATTGCTGCTGTTGAATGCCGATAAACTTAAAAATGCAAAGTGCTCCAAACATGCCGGCTGATGATTGGAACGCATTTCGCGCAAAATGCCCTATTAATCAATTTTCGGAACAGAGTGTACTTGGAACACGAATTCCCAACCATCATGTACTTACTAGTTGATGATATTTCCCCCAAAGTCCAATCAATCCATCTTATTGTGCCGCATGCCCCCAGTGGGCGAGGAATGGACAACAGAAACTAAGCCGAGAGAAACGTTTAGTCAATGTTCAGAATTGGGGGACAGGGAAGTGTGAATGGGAAATGGGAAGTGGGGACGAATCGAACTTTCCATAGAATGGGGAAGAGGCGAATAAAAAGTCTCCGGAAATGTACCTCTGAATTTTCAAAAATGGACAGTTTTTGGTGGCAACATTTTTCCGTCCGCTCAACGGCCACTGCCCTCGCAGAAGGTCAGCGCTCTCTCGCAAAGCGTCTCCAGTCTGGCGACGCCCGTCTTTCCGGCGAACAGTTCCCCCAAAAAGGCGCCCAGCCCTTTCGACGCTCCTTCCTGTTGTTGGAGCCTCTGCTTCCGTTGGGCCACTGTCTCTCCCTCCGCCATGCCCAAATGCTGGCGCAGCTCCAGTCTGAAGGAGTCATCGGCGCACATTCCTTAAAACAACGAGACTAAATTGGGCTTTGCCTTTTCAGATAAAGAATTCGCCCAAAACCTCCAAACAAATTGGGGGAGTTTGCCTACCCTTTTCGTCGTTTTTCGCATTTTTCAGCCGTGCCAAGATGCCCTTCGCGAACAGCCACTGCTCCTTGTGGCCCGGCCTGCACTCAACCTTGAGCAGCCTGTTCGCCTCCGCTTTGCTCGCCGACTTGAGGTCCGCATAGGACTGGACGTCTGTTTCCAGTTTCGCGAACAAATCCCTTAAAACAGATTCTATTCTGCGGCCACGTCACCTGCCACAAGTACCTGTAGTATCTCTGCGGCAGCTGCTCCTTTTCCGTCCGCCGCTCGTTCAGCACCAAATCGCGTCCAATTTCCGTGCGCATTTCGGTCACTCTGTCGATGCACTGCTCCTTTTCTGTCTCCAATGCCTCAAGGTACTCGCTCACCGCCTTCCCATTGCACACCAATTTCTGCTCGTCAGGCTTGGTGAAAGTGCACCTGGAAGGCAAAAGGCAAAGGCACTCAGTCGCCCATTCTCCTCAGACTGGAGCAGATCGTTTGGGCGACGGGTCCCTCGGTTAAGGCTTAGGCCAAAAATGGATACTAAGATGCCATTGGAAGAGAAAGCCAAAAGGTGCTCTATCGAATGGTCCATTAAGTTTTTGATTTGCCCAAAATTGACCCAAGTCATAGCTAAATATTTGAAAAAAGTCATAGATTTTTGGAGTTTTTTGGCTATAATTTGGCCCAAACTGGACCAAACAATTCCCTCCCAAAGTCTTTTTGTAGAGCTTCCGTAGATCTCTTTCAATCACTTTTGGGGTTTTGGGGTCTCCGTTGTGGCTCTATTCCTTGCATATTTATAGCCAGTCAAAGGTCCCTTCGTCCATCAAACGACATGTACCGTTCGTTCTCAAGCCCTCTGCTCTCTCCGTTTGATTTCCCTCCCATTATTCCCCACCTCAAACATGCATTGCCGCCCCTCCTGCTGTCCAGTCCACTGGTCCAGTTGCCGCCGAATATTTCGCGCTTGAGCTGTGCACTCGCGTCAGCCGCCAGTCTTAGCAATTCCAAAAATTGGGGCGAAAATTTGGCTGCAAATTCAAAGCTTTAGACGCTAATTCAATGTTTCATGATGACACTTCAAAAATTACCGCTTTTGTGGCCCTTTTTGTCTTCATCAGAATCGGGCTGAAACGAGATAAAATGTGCAGAGCCAAAGGACCTGCTGAACAAAGAACGTCCCAATTCCCAACGGGTCAGTTGTCTAATAGCTGGGACTGCCCAACCCTTCCCCCAAAATTCCCTCCCTCTTCACCCATTCCTGCTGTGCCGAGGTTCCTCCGCCCGCATCCCTCCTGATCCACCACGCCTCCAGCTGTTTGATCACTGAGTCAATGTACTCGATGCCGTGGAAGCCGAAGCGTGGCAGAACGGCCCTCTCGATTGTGTCCCCGCTTCTCCGCCAGAGGTGCCGAATCTCTCCGGCCAACTCGCTCAGCCGGTCACCCTTTGGAAAAAGCCGATCTGTTTGTTGGGGGTTGTGCCTAACAGCATATTTACATACGTAGGCAATGATGCCCGACTGGTCTGCCGCACTTATGCCCTCGGGTTCGTTGTAGTGCCGGCGACAATAGAAGCGCGCAAATTGCTCGTAGGATGGACGCCTGTCCTCCTCCTGTGCCCGTTTTGATGCGTAGTAATATCTTGACCCGTGGTCGCTTTGCCTAGAATTGCCGCCGCTGTTCCCCGACAGATGGGTGAGTTCCCAGCCGATCGCCGCTTCCATCGGGTGGTTCTTCACCCAGTGCAGCTTCAATTTTATAGAATTTTAGACATTTTATAGTGCATTTGTTACCCCTCCTTCGAGAATACCACCCTGGGCGTCCCAACGAGGGAAAACAGCAGCAGCAGAAGGGCCAGGATGGGAGGCATGGAGGCCATTCGGATGGAAGGAGGAGACTGACAAGTGACAACAGTCAACAGCCAATAGTAGATCTAGATCACAGCAGAGGGACACGGCCATATTTATGCGGGGAATGTTGACGGATTGGGGATCACCACACGTGTGGCCACTCCCCAAACAACTCACACTTCCACCCACACAATGAAGTGAAGGTCGCATCCAATATGTGAAGTGATCTGTGCTTTCTACGACAGCAAATGCGTAACAAAGAACACAGAAGGGATATGGGTTTGAGATGCTCCAAATAAGATACATACATTTTAGACAATGAGAATCATAAATCGAACTATACTAGGACGAGCTTGAGTGGGTATTTTGCGCCAATACATCCCAACAACAAGCTGAAATTGGTGCGTCTCGGAATGAAGGCAGTCCAGAATCTGGGGACAAAAATAAATAAATCTGGCGTCCGCTCTCATGTTTTAGCTTTGAGCCAAAAGCTGGTAAAATTAAAATTTAAACCTTGACTAGCAACTGCAACGGACGGTCGGGATCAGTTGCATCTCGATTAAAATTTATTTTCCAACATAAAGATTGGTGTGATCAAACTGGCGAGAATAAATTGGGCATGTATATCATATCATTTGTCAGTCACCGGGGGTTTAGAAAAATACAATTTTGGCCATCTCTTCTTCAGTGCCTTTACCCAGATCCAAGTCCGGCTCTCCGATTGCGTCGAATCAAACATTTGGTCTGATGGAACACTAAAGGTCCTGGTCTAAGATCTAGTTATCCGGCTGATCTGTGCAATGAATGATAAATACGTGGTCTAAGGTTAACGTCTATAATTGCACTTTTTCATCCCCCGATGCTCATCCCAAAACTCAATACATTTTATAACTTATAACGGAAAATGGAATACCGTCTTAATGTCGTCCAGCAACTGAGTCAGCTGCTCACTCTTGAAATTTGTAGCCAACAAGTGGCACTGTCTTGGCTGGCGATTGTTGCTAGTGCCGAGCCATTGAATGAGTTCATGGCGAAATCGTTGTGCATTCGCTCCATTGTTCAAAATCCAGTGATTGCAATCGACGTGCAACTTGTTGTACTTGACCATTTGGTCGCCGATCGATTCCAGAAACAGATTGGCACTAAGCTCCACCCAATCAATGCAGTTGTGCATGGCGTTCAAGAGGCGCACAGAGTTTTCGTTTGAGGGCAAAAAAGATCTTTTCAGTGCCAGTTTGTTTGGCTGGATCAGCTAGCCAATCAAGCGGACCGCGTTGAGCAAGTGCACGCAATGGAATCCACCACGAGGAGGGAAAAAACTCACCACCTTTTGGCTCTGAAACAACGGACGAAATCAACAGTAGAAAGAATTATAATCTTACTTGATTGCAAATTCGAATTTTCACGTAATTGGTTTCGAGCTCGAACACGCGGTTCGATTGCTTTTGGCGGATCTGTTACAATAAAAGTACGTTTTGTGCTTTTGTGGAGCACAGGAGTGGCCAAACCCACCACAAAATGTTCACTTTCTTCGGTTTCGTCGCCTTTGTACGCCCAATTTCGATCAAGCCAAATTGTAAATCCCTTCTTCCTGCTCAGTCGCGCATTGATGAGGGCAAAAGCGTCGCGGTAAATCGCCCTCTACAATTACAGAAGATTCATCAAATCGCAAATGGCCAAGCCAACCGTTTTGCTGAATCTCGGCGCCAAATATGAGTAGACATTGTAGGCGGTCAACAAATGGTTCCCCGACATATTATTCATCACCACAATGTTTTTGCACACTTCGCACACCAATTCGTTGCACAGCCTGTGCTTTTTAGCAGTCCTTAATAATTATTGTAGTATCATTGACAAGCAACAATCGAAAGCCCATTTTTCCTAAACAGACCTTGCTTGCAGTAATGAGGATGGCTTCGGCTGTTGGTCGTCAAAATTTTGCTGTTCGACGGAAAGGCGGGCACGTTTGGCTGCTGGTGCATCGACATTCTCCATTTTTGAGATTTTAAAAGATAATTGATATTGGCTTTTTACTGGCCATTCACTGTATAGTAAATATGTAATGTTAGTATTCGATGTAAATGTAAAATGAAATCTCTCCGTTTAGCGCAAGGAAAGAACTAAAAAACTACTATAGGTACTTTAAGCTAGTGTGACCGTTAATCGAGATGCTGAACTATGTGACAACAAACACATTTTTGGTGTTTTCGCTGTCTGCGCTCGCCATCGTTTGTTCGTTTAAGATAAAGAAGCATAGCACCATAGCAGAGACAGAGTGGAAAACGAGCGTGCGCCCGCGCGAGGCTGAGAGGGCTGTGGCTGCAGCTGTACTCCTCCTGCTTCTCATATATGCGAGTGGATTAATCAGTGTTGTCGTGGTAGTGGATTTCATAAAGTGGTAGTGGTAGTGGTAATTGGAAAATCGATGTCACGTCACTGGGGTGGT
>VAHH01001219.1:0-13149 GCA_013357305.1 Radopholus similis | reverse complement strand
GCCGGCCTGAGTCGGCGAATGTGAGAATTTCCCAAATTCGCCGGCGAATTCCGGAATTCGCCGATTTTCGACTTTCGCCGTAACACATATTTGATTGATTGGGTACGTCATGGTCTCTTGGTCGGTGCTATTTTTATTTGTAATGGACTCTACAAACAGCTTTACGCATTCCAATTGGGCCAAACACCAAAGGGCAGAATCGCCCCAATTGAATATAGAATATACTATTTATTTAAAAACAAACACGTCTCCCACATTCACCAGAGATTGAATTTAGTTTCACTCAGTTGCGCAGTTAAATAAATATTTATTTCTCGACCGAGACCAAGATCCGTTTTTCTGTGTTTTATTCGGCGTGGAAAGATAATAATACAAGACCCCAATTCCTCAGCCTGTGTCGGGAATAGCATTTCGCTCGGTCCTACGATCTGGGTGGGAAACGGAATGAATCCTTTTTCTTGAAAATATACTTTAAAAACCATTATTATTTTTGGCAAAATTTCACAAACTTTTCCGTTCGGATGACTAAAATTAGATTCCGATCACTCCAATTTGCAATTGTTGGATATTTCCTGTTCCATCTGCCCGTCCAAGATCCAAATTATAATTGCAATTTTGCACAGAATCTCCCCCTTTTCGGGTCCAACCGGTCTAATTGTGGCCTGGCACCCTTGCGCAAACTCAATTCCGTTCGAATTCCTTGCTGACTCATGTCTCTGCTGGCAAAACATTATCGGCTGTTGGCGGAGCTGATGTGTCCAATTAATTTAATTTGTGTATTATTCATTTGTATTGCCATTTCTCCGCTTCACAGTTCGGTCTGCGAACAGTGCGCACACCGTTTGGCCCGGAACAACAGAAATGGGATGCAGAAGCAGCACACGCACCTCTGCTGTGCCATTGTTGTGCGGACTCAGAGACCACTCTTAAAATAATGTATCCGGCCGAAAAAACATTCACCTGAAACAGTTCCCACAAAGACAGAACAGAAACTGTTCGGCCAACGGGGAAATGGCCCAACGATTCCACCATTTCTGCACGTTTTCCTTGGGAATCAGAAATAAAAATAAATACCCTGTGCGGTTGGTGTGACTCCAAAAGTGGGCCCTTTCTTTGTTTGATTCGGATCCCGTTGTTCTGGCGATTCTCTAGCAGTAGTGCTCCTTTGCCCCCGTCAGTCAGTCATTCGTTATTCCGAATGCGCGCGTGGCTGTTGGACCATTATTTGGGGAACAGGTGCATTCTGAGGGAGCGAATGAATGGACCAGCAGATGGCCCCATTCTCCAATCAAATGTCTCTGAGTCCATTTAACGAAGGCTTTCTTTCCAAAAACACACAAATAGGCAATCTGTAGTGTTTAAAAGCTTAAATCCCCTCTGTCGGCCAGAAACGAATAGATTTTGCAAATTTCTGGCCAATTTTGGGCCAGGAACTTGAACAGCCTGGGAAATGGTCCCGAATGTTCAAAAATAAAAATTGCGCAAGATGGCGGAAATATTCTCACGCGAATGGCTATAAAAGCCAAATGTTCAGGGGCCACAGAAATATTATATTCTGGTCCACTCAAAATCATTGGAACTGACGTCACTCACTGAACTGGTCAATTATTTTTCCGTTTAATATTTTAAAAAATCCAAATTTTATTAAATTAGAAATTATACAAATAGAAATACTAAATTTTATGCCCCATTTCGGTACGAGTCATGTTAAAAAGAATTCATAGTCGGAGTTTTTGTTGAAAAACTCAAATTCGGAATCCGTTTTTGGTCCCAAATCGATCGAAAGTCTCAAGGCAATTGCACAGATTGAGTTAATCCACTTCGTTCCGTTTTCTCCCACAATTCCTGGTTTGGGGACACAGTCTCTAAATCAAATTGGGTGTGCGAAAGAGCGTTTTCAGCAGAGTCCCACAGAATAAATCCTCCCTTCCTCCCTTCTTCCACATCACACCGCCGGATGTGGGAACCGGCCGTCGGCCGAAATCACCTCTTGGAGCCCAAAGTGACCCAAAGAACCAAGGACCCAATGTTGTCCCCTATTTGTGTCGCAAAAGTTCTCCCATTTTGGGCATAAACGGAGTCCAAATCCAAATACATATGTAGTATTGTATTATATGCGTTTAGTTTTAGAGACGCGACTTTTTTCTCGCGGCATTGCCCTAAAACGGGCAGATGCGAGATTGCGTGGCGCAACAAAAACAAATCTCTTTCGCTTCTGCGTGTCAACCTGATCCCGACCTGAACCGAATGTTCTGTCCTTCGCCCACTTCCCATTCATTCGTCAGAGCCAACTCAGTCGTGCTCTGGACCCCTCTCCCCTTGGCTAGTCCCACACGAGTTTAGTGTTCTCGTCTGAATCAAGCCCCCTTTGTCCCCCAATTCCCATCGGCCGGCGGAAGTGCGGCATTTCCGCGTTTCTCACAATTTTGGCCAGCAAATAAATATGAGGCGTGCGAATGTGCCCCCGATGTGCCAAATTATTGGGTATTTCAGTAAAACAAATATTCCGCGGGACAAAATGGGCAACTCGTGTCTGGTGCCGGGCAACACCACAGTGAACACCACCAAGATCGGCGCCGTCTTCCTGATCCATTCAGGCGAGCCGAATTTCCAACCAATGCACCAAGTGAGGTGACCCGCGAACATTTAGGCCCCCCAAACCGGGCAGCCGAATCCAAACGGAAGCGGAGGCGGTCCACTGTTGCGCCCCGCAACATGTCCATGGTGTCCACGTCTTCGGAGAACAACACCAGCGGCGCAAACAGCCTTCTGAGCGAGCGCGACAGACAACTGTGAGAGCCAAGGAACAAGAACGAGTGGGAGGGTCCCCCTTTGTTCAGGATCAAGTGCTGCTGGCGAGAGCACATCGTGGCGGGGCGCAAGGACCTCTTCCACAAGACCATGCTGTTCTGCATCGAGGCCAGCCCCAAGATGAACGAGATCATCGCCTGCGGGAGGTACTGCTACCGAGACCTGACCAAGTGGCCGAAGCTGAACCGCATCTGGTGATTCCTGTTTTGACGCCTTTGAACGCAAATTTCGATTCCAGCCAGGCGCAGTTCAGCTTCTTCGAGCGGCTGATCTTCGAGTACGACATGGACGAGGCCAAGATGCGAGTGGCCTGCATGAAGCTGGGCGAAATGCACGCCAACTTCTCGCAGTACGGCCTGAAGCCGCACTTCCTGGACATCTACCAGCAGCAGCTGCTGGGTAACCGCAGCACTCAAGTGCACCCTCGATTCCGCCGTTTTCAGCGATCATCGCCCGCTTCGAGATCGCGGACAAGGTGGAGACCTGCATCGCGTTCACCCATCTCACCTCTTTCGTAATCGACGTGATGATCAGTTCGTACAGCAAAAAATGCTCGGACATTCGATTCGCGACGGCGGCGAGAATGTGAAACAAATATCAATGTTTTATCGCGATCCTAAACATCCGCTCATTAATAAATATAATTAACATCAATACGCACATTATTTCTTCGGCCGTTTTATTCGATTCGAATTTAGTGGTTTCGGAGAAGGATCCGCAAACTGAAAGCACTTACTGACTGGCTGATGCCGTGACCTGAGGGAAAATCCCACTGCTTGAAGGAACACAAAAACTAGTCGGTCGCTTGTTCGCTAAAATTGTATCCTTAAACACGCGCATTTGCTGTACTAAATCGCAAAGTACTGACCGCTGAATTTGTTTGGACAGGGACTCCTCAGCAACTCAATTCGTGCCACGAAAAGGGGCAGTCGAGCACATTTTGTGGCCACTAACTCTTGCACAGCAGTGCCATTTAACTTGTTTTATATAATTTGCCCACTTGATTAGTCCGGACGCATTTAGTGGAATGAGTCAGCCATCATCTCGTGGTGGATTTGTTCTGCCCATTCGCCCCATCCACTCGGTCAATTCCAGCAGTGGCTCCTGTGAATGCTGGCCACTAGGCAGTGCCATCCATTCAGCGGCATTAGACGATTACCTTTGGTTTTGATATTTGTCGAAACTTTGAACCATTTGTTCTATTTTCAAAATCATTTGCAATGTTCTGAATTTGCTGGCCAGTGATTGTTTGTTCGTAAAATTGGCGGAATGGAGGAGGCACTTCCGATGCATCTGTCATAAAGGGGTCCACAAAGGTCCAAACAGCTGTCGGGCAAAATATCCCTCATCGGCCGGTCACTCTCTCCTTTTGACGGCGCAAATGTTACCCACGGACTATATTGTGTGCAGGTATTTTTGAGGAAACAAACAACGCCGAATGCCTCTGCTCAGATGCGGGTGGCCGACGGAACAATTGGTCCCCCCGGGAAGGCTCACACTGGTCAATGGGAGCGGGAATGGGAATTATTGTTTTCGTGTTCCAAACATTGGATTTCGCTTTCAGAAAATGCACACAAAATTAATAATTCTGCTCGTCGCTCCCCTCCTTTTTGCGAGTTTGGCCGGCACATTGAATCGGACGAAGAGTGATGAGGAAGACTATGGGCCGGAGGAGACTGATCCAGCTCCGGGGGAGGAAGGAGCAGGCGAGTGGCGGTGGAATGTCTCTTTGGATATTTAAATCCCGGGTCTTCCAGGGATCAGTTGCTTCGACGGAGTGGGACCGTTCTCCGATCGGATTGTGGCTGCCCGGACTGGGTATTGCAGCGCCACTGCTCAGCACTGCTTCAAGATCAAGTGCGGCAAAGGTAAGTGCTTATCAATCATAAAAATGGTTAATGCGGAAATCAAATAAAAAGTGCTTAAGTTTGCGTGCCGAAATGGCCACGCGACATTGCGGAAATGTGGATGGATGGGTGCGCATTCGGGCAAGAGCACTGCTGTTGGGTGCCCACCGCCAAGAATTGGCCGGGCACTCGGCGTTCCAAAGTGTACTTGTCGCAGCACTGCTTCAGGGTCAGCGTCTCTCCGGTCTGCGCGTTGAGGTCGCTCAGCAAGAGTTCGTTTGGAGTGCAGAAGCTGCCCTCGCAGTTAAACGACACGAAAAAGGGCCGGGGCTGGCTGGCCGCGAGGAACCGCTGAGAATTCGGCAAATATTGGTTGGAGTCGATTGACCGCAAACCTTTCGAGCCCCTTCGGCAAAATCACGGATGGCCCTCTGGTTGTTCATGCCGTTAATGTGGAGCCACCTCCCATTGCCAGTTTGGGGGCCGTTGGCGTGCAGCCACCCCAGCAGGCACTCCAAGGGGAAGTCGGCCGCACAGCGGCTCAGAAATAGGCAGTCGGTTCGATCAGACAGCGCGGCAATGAACGACTCGTGGTTGCGCGCTAACTTTGCGAAGCTCATTGAATGGAAAGCCGGAAAGAGGGCCAAGAAATTGACGAAGAATTCCTCGGAGTAATGTTTCGTGAAGTTAGCAAAATCTAAAATAATAAGATATACCTATGTTGCCCGTACATTTTGGCAAAATGCACCAGAAAAGCTGAGGGAACAGCGCGTAAAGAGGCGGCCACTGCAGAGGCGCAAAAATCGCAGCACTTCTTGGTCAATGCAGTCTCCGATGTGGATGTGCCCTCGGAACGGCAAAATATGCTCAGGAGGCGCCTGGTCTGGGAACTCGAGGTCGCGAGTGCCTTCCGCCCTTGTGTAGGCGCTGATTGAGCTGCCAACCACCAGTCCATGAAAGTCGCGTTTCGCTTCGATTGAGAACGATTTCCAAGTCGCCGGTGGGTAGCGTTTGGCAGTGTGCACCGAGGAACTGAGGTGGAAGAAGCGCCGGTTCGCCAGCTTCAGACTCAAGTGCTGTTCCCGTTCCACAAAGGCGAAGCAGTCCAACAGCACTTCGTCGCAGATTTGAGAACCGACGCTTTGCCATTTGAACGGATTGCAGAACACCAGGAGAGCGAGAAGAAAGCAAACCTGCAAAAGGTGTGAATTTGGGCAAACGTTTTGTCTGTTCGATTGTACCGCGAGCAGCACCCAGAGCATTGTGAGCAGAAACATTGCAGCTATGTATTGTTGATTCACAGTTTCTAATTTTTATGAACGAGAAATGAGAATTGATTGTGCGTCTAATCGTAATGGCGTAATGACCTAATGACTGATGAGTAAAAATACATTGGAGACTCGCCCTTTTCAGTGTGCCTGATGACTTCTTGCATTTGCCGAAACTAATCCGAGCCTCCGGCAGAACAGAGACCGATGGGAATTTTGCCCTCCCCAATTTCAGTGGACAGCCAATTGCTGAAGGGCTGTGCCCCGGACGGGAGTTGGTGCAGCGACGAGCGCAGAGCAAAGCTGACGTTTGCGCACGAGCAGGCAGAAGGGCGGCCGCTGCCCCCGACCGAGCACTCGCTCCGCTCGGTGCGCGAAATGTGCGAGCTGTTGGGCGGCTACGAGTGCGTGCTCTGCCAAGGCCATTTGTGCAATCGGACACAGAAAGTGGTGGCGCAGGTGGCCACAATGACCCAATTGGGGGCACTCCTCTCTGGCATCAGCGTTCTCCTCATTTATTATTTGTGCGCATAAAATGGCAAATAAAAACTACAAAACAATTGATCAGTTCCCTTAAAGCATTCTGTCAAACGTGAAATGGGGATGGATTATAATTATACACAGCTCATTTTTGAATGAATTTGGGCTCTCTCGGAATGCAACAACAAAGGGACATCAGCAGAAGACAGCACTTTCCGGATCTGGATCTGGACATTGGCCGCCCACACTCAGTTACCTAATTATTGTATTGTATTGGTTCACCCCAATAAGCATTGCCACCGCTGGGGAGCTGCTGCTGAGGGGGAGGGCCCCCCGTCTCGGCTTCTGGGCATTGCTGACGAAAAAACAAAAATATTGAAAATGGGTTAGAAGAAAAACAGATTTCCTGCAAATTGCCAGCAGAGGAATTGCTTGCATTTTATTTTATTATGGCGGTATGGACTGATTTTAGCAAAGACACATATTTATGGTTTGCTGCAGTATCCTGCCCAAATAAAGAACAGCAACATCTAAAAGAGAAAAAAGGTGGGAATTGGGACAGAGTCAATATAGGAATATATAGTACAAATTTATCGCTTGTGCGTTTTTATTGGAAATCGGCTCTTTTCTATGTTAGGATTCCACTGATTCCAATTGGACTTGGAGATCGGACTGAAATTGTAATATTTCGCGACAGTCATTGCGATTCCATGGCTTATCCCGTATAATCTTTACACAAACACAGATTTGGCGCTAATAAAGCATTTTTCCGTCCGAGGCGTGTCCCCAAATTCAAGGGAAATTGAGCGGCGAGTTCGCGGGTCTGAACTCCCCAGATTCACTTTGGGCGCATTGCGGGCGTCTGCAGCGACCGTTCACTTTGAGCAAGAGTCGCACCGCGCACTTGAAGAAAACGGCCGGCTGAATATTCGGGAATTGGAGGGGACTTTTGTTGTACATAAGTTCCCGTTGCCTTGTCGTAGTCCAGCGCAAAGGTCTGCGCCTCGAGCACCGCCCGCAGGTCGCCCGAGTAGCGGACGTTCGGCAAAACGTTGGGCCAGGCCGAACACCCGAACTCGTCCACGATCTCCACAACCTCCTCGCCCCCACTCGGCGCTCTTCTTCTGCGCCTTTTTGCGTCTTGGTGCGAGGAGGAGATCGAAAATCAAAAGGTCAAAATGGCGAATTATTATTAGAACCGTGCAGCTGTGCACCATCATGCAGTAGACCAGGTCTTTGCTGTCCGGGTTCCGCAAGCGCCCGTCGTAGGCACACTCCCACCGGTGGAACAGCGTCTCGCCAATCATCACTTTGCTTAAGGAAACAGCAAGTTTACGACATTTGAATTATTTACTCTTTCGCGATAGCCAAAACCCGCTCAATATGTGTCTTCCACATGACTTGCCTCAGGTCGGGCGTTCAGTGCAAAGGCACTTCGGCCGATGGCATTCCGGAATTGGCCCATTTTCTCTGTCCTTTTCACGTCTTGACGCAATGCCAATGGCCAAAAACAATCAAATATTCCGCAACGGCAATTGGCAACTGCCGAATTTGGCGGCGGCAGCTGGCCACTATGCTTTGTGGCTGTCCCATTCAATTAAGGGGCGCAACATCTGCTCCCCCGGGGCAAAGCAACAGGAGAGAGCCATAAAATGGCCCACTCCGTTGGGACCTCTATTTGGTTGCGCCATTTGAACGCCAATTGGCCAAATTGGGGGAGACACGCACATTCGCCTATTTTGCGGACACTGTTGCATGACCGGGGAAACAAACATTCGTTCATTTTGGCGCTCCCTTTCCCCCAAACACCGTTTCACTCGGACCCCAAATATTTGTTTGTTTCGCCTCCAATCAGTCCCTTCGTCCTGAGTCCACCCCAATTCCCCCACCTGTCCACGGGGGGCCCCTCCGGGGAGTGTCTGCGCACTTGGTAGCTGCACTCCGGCTGCGCGAACCTGCTGGCCGGCAGCTGGACCTCCTCCCGTTCGGGCACCCCATCCTCCGAAAACTGCCCACTGCCACTCCCCCCGATCGGCACTTTGTCCAACCGGTGCCAAGCCTCCGACTGAAAATCAATTACTACATACTTTTATCTTGGCCACTGTTTCAAAAAGGAGTGACGCCACCGCCGAAATTTGAGCTGTCCACCCAAATGGCCTTACCCGAAGGGACAGAACTCGCATTCGTTGTTTGAGTGCACTTTTCCCAAAAGGCCTTGTTTAACCTTTCAATTGAATGGAAATTGCGAATGTTTGTTTCCAGGGAAATTCACTTTTCTCCACCAAATCCAAAAGTTTCCTTTTAGCAGTTAGGTTTGAACGCAATCAAATTTCCGTTTTTTACCTGATCCAATTTGTGCGTTTGCGTCGAGTTGGGAAGCACCGGCACACTTTGGGCCGCACAAAGGGCGAAGACCAGGGCGAGAAATAAACGAATTAGCAAGGCCATGCAGTGGACTGTGGGCTGTGGACGGGAAATGAACGATCAGTGGAAGCGCCAACAAAATGCAATTGGATAGGATTGGGTTCATATTTGACTTCTTCTGCCCAGGGCACAACAATTCGGCATACTAATACGCAATTTAGGGAGTCCAGTTTGTCCGACACTTAGAAATATTTTAAGAGCAACAGACAGAAACTGGGGGAGGGGGAGTGCTCTCTCTCTCTCTCTCTGTCCGCTGGGGGCGGCGGCACCCGTCGCGGAGAGTGGTGACCCTGATTTGGTTCGGTCTTTCGGTCCATCCCCCTCCCCAGCCCATCTCCAAGTCCATCCATTGGTGGGGGGCTCTTCCCCTCCGAATCTTCTTCCCTCCCCCACATCAAGCCATTCAAGCGGACAACACAAACCATAAATCCCCTTCCCCTTCTCTGCCGCTGATTGCGGCGTTGCACCGAAGAAATGGGAAAACAAAAAACAACAACAGCAATCCACTCTATAGCGATGGATCCCCGATCCCTCTCTGTACATTACATAGCTTCCCTTTTGCCTACTAATTAAATTACAAATTAGTTCCCGGATGTCTCAAATTTCTGTCCAAATATGTGTCCGTCTCCTTTTTTCAGTTCCCCCATTTCACCTTTGGCTGAATGCACAAATTGTTTTGCATTATCCGGGGGACCTGGGACGGCCTCGTGTGTTGTTGTGCCTGTTCCGAACACTCCCTTCTTCGCCAATTTGGTGAAGCGCGAAAATTAATTAAATTTTTGCGGCCACCTCCACAATATTTATTATCCGGCCGTCCACAGAGCAAGTCCCTGTCCTGTCCTCCTCTGTGTTTTTCAAAGACAAAAACAAAAAATATGCTCTTCTGCTGGGAGGGGACGGCCAGACCAGTGAAGAAGGGAGAGGGACCGAGCAATGAGAGAGGGACTGTTTTCCTCAAAAACACCCCTTATTAAGAAGAATATTTTGACAAAGCACAAACAGATTTAAGTATCCAGATTCCCAGAACATTATTCCGCCGGCCAAATGCGCTCCGCACTCCCGATGCTGCCCTGGTTGGCGCTGTTCTGCGTCCTTTTTGTGGGGACCGAGGGCATCTTCCTGCCGCAGTACAAGTTTCTGCCGGACTACAGCCCTGAGGGCGGAAACGGTCCGAAATCGGAACCAAATTGTGAGCTCAATCCATTCACACATCAGCAAATGTGTGAATAATCCAATTCCCCGTCAGACCCAGACGCGTGGGTGGCCGCTTCGGCTGAGGAGACGGAACCGCCGGACCAGTTTGTGGTGCCGAAGCGGCACTTCTACACGCACTTCTGGCGCAGAATAACGCCCAACTACCGCGGCGGACGCCGAGTCAACGAAATGGCCGAGGCAGGGCAATTTGAAGCAAATATTTGATTGCAATCAATCAATCAATTTTTCATAACGCTCCAATTTGTGTTGTGCGTCTTTCAGTCGCCCAGCGGGATGGACAAGCGCTCCTCCTTCCAGAACAGAATGAACGCGATTCGCCAGGGGTGAGAGGCAGACGCGGAAGAAGACAAGACCGAATGCCCCAACAGATGCAGACACACCGCCGCAAAATTCGAAATCGACCGATAAACATTCGTGTGGGGAATCACCATTCGGGTGATTGTGTGGGTTCTGGCACTTGGTGTTGGGAATATTTGGTTGCGCAAAATAAGCAAACATTCTGAATATTTGGGGCACTTTTGTTCCGAAGATATTCGCTCATTTCTGGGTCTTGCTCTCACTCAGCGTGGCCTGCATCTTCTTGGTCTCCAGGGCGCGCGAGCCCAACTTGTTCTCCAGCTCCTTCTGCTTCTTGTACTCCTCGGGGTGCCTTCAACCCAGAAAGAAGTGCCCATTTCTGTGCTTGCGCCGTTCGCTCACAGTTTCCACCAGAAGCCGTCGCTCCAGTGGTGGCAGTTGTTGTAGTGCAGCGAGAACTTGTCCTGGCTCCACATGGAGGCGTAGATGCGCTGAATGAGCTCGTAGCGGTGGCCCTCCTGACAGCAGTGCCCCACGTCGGTGGGCTTCGCCTCCCCACTGCACACACTGCGCTCAGCGTAGTGCCTGCCCAGTCAGTGGTGTGTGGTGTCCCGGCCCAAATGCCCAAACTTGCCCGAAGCTCTGGATCTTGCCGCGCTCGCGGACCACCTCGTAGGTGCAGTGGAACTCCTTCTTGCACTTGTCGCAGGCGAATATCACCTGCGGACGCCAATGATGCCCCGTTGGGGAGACCAAGTCCCTCCCCACCTGGATGGCCTCGTGCGGTCCGTCGTGGGAGCGCTCCTCCTGGACCTCCTCCTCCTTCAGGTTCACAGCCAGAATGCCCGCCATCGGGCGCATCAGGTTGATGGAGCGGCGGCGCACCGGGGCCCCGCCAGAGGGCGGAGGGACCAACTGGACCTCCACGTTGCCGCAGTCCGAAATGTCCACCATGATGCGCTCCACGCGTTTGGCCAGCTGAACCATTTGGCGATTGATTATTGCCGGCCAAAGGCCCAACCGAACCCAGTTCTGGGCTCCGCACTTGCACGGAGTGCTCTCCACCCAGTTGGTCTTGGGGCCGCTGTCCGCGCCGTTCTGTTCGTTGGTCATTGGGTGAGTTCTGGGCCTGGAGTTTCCAAAAATAAATTGAAATTGTGGGAGGATTCGCGCTTATTTATAACACATCCACGCGGAAGAAGGGACTCAAAGTGCGCGGATCAAACTCCCCGAAAATATAGAATTGGAGGCGGAGGAAGGACAAATAAATATCCAGCAAAATGTGGCCGAACGGGGTTGGTTCAGTCGGAACTTGGAAAGCGGAGGCGTGAAGCGGATACGAAATTGATCCCCGAAACAGCCGCTGCGGAGGAACGCTGGGCAAAGGCCCTTTGGAGGGAGCTGAGGTGACGAGGGCAAAGGGCTATTTCGAAAATAAGGAAAATAGCAAAACGGTTTGGGTGGCAAATAAATATATTCCGGGCCAGGCTGTTTACCCCTTCCTCTGAAGAAGTTCTCCATCCTTTGCCGTTAACATATGCGAAAAGCGAAGTGAATTAGGTATTTATGTATATTGCTTGCTCCGAGCAGATCCCCTGATCAGAGCCCGTTTCGAGGGGCGGCACAACACATCTTTTTGGGCCTTGAGCAGTTTTTGAGCATAAGCAGGAGTGGCAAATGTAAACAGCCAATTGACGCAAACAGCAAATGAACGAGGAAACTGCGTTTTGACCTCTTTGCGGTGTTTGGACGGGAATAGCGTCGAGAGGGAGAGCGAAAAAAGGGCAAGCTGGGTCCGGAGCAGAAGCGGGAAATGTGCGAATCACAAGGGGCGCCAGGCCGACACATTTTATCCGGAATCGGACCAACAGATGACAGCCAAACTGCAGGAATGCGGCCCAGTTGATGGATTGGGTGGGGCATGGGCCGCCACATGCCTGTTGGGGCCATTGCTGTTCGGCACTCACACAGTCGGTCGGTCCCTCGGTCCTCCCAGTCAGTTGTCGTCTGCACCACCACATGACTCCCTTTCCCTCCCAAATTGATTGTGTGGTGGCGGAGAGTGTAACGAACTTTGAGCCGAAATAGCGCCTCGACGGGCGATAAAAAGCGTGAAATGTGATAATGGGCCGCTTCACCTTTTGTCCTCCGACACAGAAAGTTCTTTCTGAGTTCAAAAATTGTGGGAAAAAGAAGAACTGAATGATCAAAGCGCACCTTTATAAATATTTTTATTTTTTTTATTGAAACATTTTAAGGTAATTTAAACGTTACGGAAATTTATATGTAGGTAATTCTAAATTCTATGCTCAATCCTATCGAAAAGTTTCAATGGGATTTGACGAAAAGTGATCCCAATGAATCCGGTCTTTAATGTGTTCAAACAAAAATTGTGAGTCTGAGTGGTTCATTCGGTGCAAACATTTGGGAGTGAAAACGAAACACCCAATCCTCTCAAAAGCCAACGCACAAAATACTCCCAATTGGATCGGGGATTCTGTGAAGATCGAACTCCCGTTGTCCAAACAGAGCCTGCAATGAAGGCTCAACTGGGGCCGGTTGAGCGAATTGGTTTGGGCCCAACCAACAAACGAGGGCATCGCTTAGTATTTGGAGAAATGTGTTCAAACAGTGTGTGCGTCAGAGCAATGGGGAATATGTTCGCAATTTCTGTCTGGCTTCACGGGGCCCATTCCGCTTAAATAGTCCGTCCCGCCCAGAAGCAGACCACAATTCGGCATTCATTCCGATTCCGACCCCTCCAATCTCTGATGAATCCGCTCTTGCTGCTCCCTGCCCTGTTCGCC
>VAHH01001218.1:0-13153 GCA_013357305.1 Radopholus similis | reverse complement strand
CATTTATTTGGCGTAAATTCAAAATAAGCGACCAAATTTACGAAACGCGCTTAAGCGACCAATTTACGAAACGCCCCAAGCCCCTCAAAAAATAATGAAAAAAAAATCGAATTTGGCAGTGCCAAAATTAATATAAATTAAAATATTATTTAAAATTAAAAAATAAGTCGCTGGTCGTCCGGTACCTCCGGGATCAACGAAGCGAGACTAAGTTTGGGCACTCTTTAACTACCTGCATACGTTCGCACTCTTTAACTACCTACATACGTTCAATTAATTGCTTCTTCGATTCATTGAATTCATAATTGACAAATCAAGAGATCAAAATCCATCGTAATGGGACTGTATTTATTCGCCAATCGACTACTTCATTGGGCTCAGAGAAGACAGGCGCATTAGCGATTGGTGTTATTTATTCCGGGGAAGAAATTGCTGTTGAAGCAGGCCCCGCTTTGATGTTGCTGTTGCAGGGGAGCAAGGCCAACCAGCGTTCGGCAACTCCACAACAGGTTGTCCCAGTGCATGCGGAACTGTTGTTCATCCCTCTGCTGTTTGGGCACGGATGATCTATTTGCATTCGTCCCGTTCCTTTCCCCTTTCTTGTTGTCAGCAGCTGCTGTGTCGCCGTTTGAAAGGACCTTTGCAATAGAGGAAGACATTCGGGGAATGGACTTTTGGATGAACGAGCAGAGACGTGGAGTCAACGGAGGCACGTGGCCACAGTGCAGTTTTGGGTTGGGATTGGCCGAATGGCGGTTCCTTGATCGGAATGATTGTTGGCTCTTGTCCGAGAAAGTAAAGCACAACCTTGAGATCGACAACTCAATAATTGTCTTCCTGTTGGCTCTTACCTATATAAAATAATAAATAGCTCATATTAATCATAACTCTTAACCTCCATAAGAGTGTCAAATTGGGTTGGTTGGCATTCGCTGCCCTCCCCTCTTTCTTTACTATGGCCCTCATTTTTTTTTACCACAAAACCATTTTTTACCACCCGCCAAAACGAGTTTTCGCCGTCAAGCTTTATCTGTAAGCCTAGGCAAGCTTAGGCTTAAGCCAAGCTTATTAAACTTCTAAAGAGTAATATTCTAATAGTACTCAGTTGATGGCGAATAGTATCTGATTGTAAAGAGGCTGAAAGAATGGCTTTGAGTGGTAAAAAACATTATGCCTTTATGTAGTATTGCTTTTTAAGCCCCAACTTTCAAAAATTGGCCAGATTTTCGCGTAGAGAAGAGCCGACATACAAGAGAGTTGTTGGGCTCACTCAAGACGTCAAGACTGTGCTTCCCTTTTACCTACCTGCTCCGTCTCGATGAAAACATCATCTGGCACCCGTCCACTGTGCACCTGAACAGTTTGTTCATTTTTGTTCCCCTTTCCATCGCCACTTGTGCATCTCTCGCAAATGCACCGCACTGTTATGAATCTTCAGCGCCCCCTTGTCGCAGAAGCTCTTGCAGCATTTTGCGCACTGCACCCGCTTTCTCTCCGCTTTCAGCCTGGCCTGAACGAACAAATACTTCCCAGGGCATTCCTTGCGGTCGCCACCTCTCTCCGCTTGCGCTCCGCCTCTTCACTCTCGCTCTTCTTGACCGCACTCTGCAAATAGCAGATCCTTGTATTGCATCAGCTGCTTACGCGCTTACCTTGTCTTGGCGAGTCAAGAATTCCACGGAAAAATTGATGCCTGTCGGCATTTTTGGGCATAAAGAAGTGCGGTAGAATGTGGAGTGCAACGCAGGAGATGGGAGCGGAGGCGACGGTGGCAGACGAGAGGGACGACCAATGGCACCGATGGGTGTGTCCTCGCTCCCGCTGTCCCAGTGTGTGCCCATGCCCCTGTCCCCTCCCGCTCTTGGGGAAATGGGCTTCGAGGATGGCTGACAAAGCGGAGAAGCAAGCCTGGGACGGGGGAGGGACAACCGTAGTGGGTGGGAGACTGTCGTCGTCTTGGGGCAAGAAGCACCAATGATGGATTGGCCAACTGCGGAGTCTCTGCAAAAGGCGGCCATCCAAAAACTGAACTCCTATTTGGCCATTGCTTTCTTGTCTACCGTTGATCTGGGTTTAGAGTCGATTCCTTTCCATTTTGTTTGTTTTTGTTTGCCCTTTCCCAAAGCCCTGTTTTCCATTCCCTTCCCTTCCCCTCCCTCCATCCTCCATTCGATGTGTTGATTTGCATTTGCATAATCGCACTGACCCGTCGCTTCCTTCCTCCGTCCTGTCTGCGTTCTTCCCCCGGGAGAAGTGCCAACCACTGTGTGCGGGGCCAAGATTAATGGCCGCGGGCGATGATTGTCAATGCGCTTTCCCGTACGGCTGAATGTGTGTGTTTTTTGCATCCAATAAAATGAAAATGCGGGCGGCGGCCTAATTGGGGGATTGAGACATCCATTTGGCGGCCGGAATTGGCATCCATTCCGCACCGCTCGCAAAAAATACGATGGCCAACCCTTTCAGCAAACCGCGGCATTCCCATCAGCGCCCAGGGAATGGGAATGGGCCAGAATGACCGAAAGGGGCAAAAGGGGAGGGATAAGGGATGGATTGCCTAAGCCCAACAGTCGGCCTGCCCATTCATTCATTTGCATTTCGCTGGAACTTCCCTCCCCCAACTGCTTCTTTTCCCCTCGCTCTGCTTCCCGTCTTTGTCAACTCCCTCGCTTCCTTTCCCCGGGGATTTCCGCTTTTTGGTCCCCTGAATTATTGTCGGGCCACATCCCATTCTTTCGACACCAGCCACGGGTCATTCATCAGCCTTTGCGGAGAGGAAGAGCGAAGTGCTGAAGCACACACGGGCAGAAAGAAACAAACCATTTATTTATCCGGATCTAGTCACACTATGCAAATGGAAATGGATGGTTACCAAGCCTACTTTGAAGCGAAACTATCGAAAAAAGGAACGGCGCAATCAGTTTGAGAGATATTTCAAGCACCATATTGTGAATGTTCACAGAGCACTCGTTTGGTCGCTTCCCCGCCGCTGTTGTGCCACCTCCAACAGCCTCAGGATGTGCTGGAGTCTCACCGGTGGCTGGCGGTGTTCCTCCTGCATCGGCTCTTCTCCCTCTCCATCGTTCATTCTGCTCTGTTCTTCTCCTTTTGCTGTTGCCTTCGGTGACGCTGAAGTTAGCAATGCGGCGTGCATATTGGCGTTCAGCGAGTGCCTATTCCTGAATTGGCACACGAAGGGCATTACTATGCGTTCCCGTCTCAAAAGTGGTGGTTGGTTACCTGCTCCTGCGAGAAGAGAATGCGCGATCACAGCCGCGCACCGTGCAGAAGTGGGTCTCTTTGAGGTGCACAGCACTGCAAATGCTTTAGTCGTATACAAAAAGTGCTGCCATTTTTCTTAGTAACCAAATGAACTCATTTTCGGCTGCAAGTATTATGTTTCACCTGTTGTGGATCTTCAATGCACCCTTGTCGCAATAAGTCTGCAAAAAGTGGACATTTACTGTGCCACCCGGTTTAGCCACCTTTAGGCATACGGGACACTGTACCCGTCTCTTGCCATGCCCGCTCCCCTTCCGCTCCCTCCACAATGGTCCAATTGCCGACCGATTCTCCCGCTGTGTTCCTTCTGCTTCTGCTTTCGGTGTTCCCGTACTCCCCTCGTCTTCGTTCTCCGTTCCATTTATTTCTTCTTTTCCCTTCTGAGCACTTCCCTCGCTTCCTTCCACTCTTCCATCTGCACAAAAATATTACAAATCTCTCCTTGTTCTGGCAATTTCTTCACCTGTTTCGGTTGCCATGTTCATTGTCAAGACGACATTCTCTGTTCCGCTTGAACTGCGCTGGACTTGACTGACCTGCTGCTCTCCTCCCAAGGCGAAGGTGAACAACGAATGGAGGGCGGATTGGCGAAGAGAGTGCGCCAACGGGGCCAGCTCCGGAAGGGCGGAGGCGACCAGGCAGAGCAGCTGCAGTTCAGTGTGCAACGGCGCGCAATGCCAAACTCCCTGCGGAGGCTGGAATCGGTCCCACAATGCATTTGTTTATCCGCTGTCCATTCTCACATTTGTCTGGTACCCGCGTGCAAACTCCCCTGACGTCCATCCGCATCTCGTCAGCTGCAACTCCATCTCGTTCGGAGGCATGTGCTCGAACATACGATCCAACAGAATCTACGGAAAATGATGTTTGATGTTGTCGGTACTTACCCCGGCGATACCTTCAGACGGATCGGCAAGGCATGGAACCCGTCTAGAAGAGTGGGAAACAAGGGGACAAACCGATGAAGAAGAGTGGACGGTGGATTGGGGGAGAGTGCCGAAGACAGCGGGGTTGAGGAGGACGGACACTTGAACGGACGATGGGACGACGAGAATTCGGAAATGCCGAGGAGGGGGTGGAGGAGGACGGACGGGGGAGAGGCTGAGATGAGCAGTGATGGAATAGGATTGGCCATTTTAAGCGTGCCAAGAAATCATGACCTGTTGCTGTTGAAGAGTGGAAGGAATAAAAATATAAAAAGGGCTAAATGGGGAAGGGACTTTGATGATCGACTGCGACTGGTTTTGTCAGTGAATCGGCAATAACCATGTCAACAACGATTTCCCCCCACCCCTCCCGCCCTGTATCCTCCTTGGTGATTTTGCGTTATACTGTATAGAGAGACTCTGGGCTGTGTGAATCAGCTTGTGAATGGGGAAGGACCCACATCTTGCCGGTTGTGGTGGGAAAGGCACAACCATCATGCATTGAGAAGGAAGGTGACTGGGAAAGGGAGACAAGGTTGCGTCTCGTGTTGTGGAGACTGTCAAGTAAGGAAAAGGGAAATGGCGGGGAAAGGGATCACAATCGATTTGTGGCCGTACACGACGTCGGTTCAGCTATTGCCAAACGCGGCGGCGTCTCTACTGCGGTCGCTGCCATAGCTCAGCCAGCTTTCAATTCCCTCCTCCCTCTTTTGCACCCGTCGCCCATTCATCGTGTCCCCCGTCCCCTCGCCCATTCCGCATCTTCCACTATTTGTCTCTGGATCGCGGCGTCGAAAAACCTACTGGGTCGTGAGGATAAGCGGCAAAGGGAAGTTTCTCAGAAACGCCGCCCCCTGGTGACAATTGTTTGCATTCCATGGAGACCATCCGGTGATTTGTGGCCATCGGGGATGGAGTTGACGGTGGCGATGGATGGCACACCTGACGGCAGCAGGATTGTGGGGATGGGCGGGGAGAGGGGCCACGCGACAATTGACACCAATCGGCAACGGAGGGAGGGGACACAATGGAGCGGAGGGGAGGGAACGACGGGGACACACAACTCAATTAGCGGTGCAGGGGAGAGGAGAGAAGGCCGAAAATAACAATTGGTAGTGACGGCGGGAGGGGAGAAAAAGATTGATGGGCAGGGCGGCGGCAGGAGAGTGGGGATGGGGACTGGCACACAAAAAGAGAGAATCGGCAAAAACCTAAAAATCCCAGACCATTTTCAAACTTTGAATTGTAGAAAACGAACATAACAATAACAACGATCTCCGATACCAGGTTCAGTGCTTGTCTTTTCTCATGTTTCGAGTTTGCGTTTCCTCTTCCCAACTTCCTTTCCCTCTTCCGCTGCTGATCTCTTTTTGCCCTTTTCCATCTTCTTTCGCTCCTCTTTTGGCCTTTCTTCTTCTTCCACATCCCCACTTTTCTCCTCTTTCTCTGCTTTCCCCAGCTCCTCGGCCAAATCTCCTTTTTGGGTCAGCTCCTTTGCCTTTCTCCGCAACACCCTTTCGAGCACCACCCCAGTGAGTGGTTTTATGTCGTCGCTATTTTCCCACTCATCCTTAAGCAAAACAAACAATCTGTCCTCTTGGATTGGAGGTTGATCTAGCAATTCCACTACCTGCATTGTTGGATAGAGCACCTCGTCACCGGCTGTGTGGTTGATTTTTTATATACGCATGGTTATTGGTCAAAAAGTGCTCACTTTTCGCGTCCACCACCGTCACCTCTCCGTCGGCCCTGACCTTCACTGCCAGGCCATCTGGCAGGGTGGTGCACTCGTCCATCTCATACGCGTAGGAAGGTATTTTTGGGAGCTCGAGATCCACCTCATTTGGTGATCCTGTACGGAAAATGGTCAATTCAGACTGAGATTTAGCATATACCAAAATCGACGAAAATGGGCAGAGAGACTTCGGTGCCTGCGGTTTGGACGTAGCAACTTCGAATATTCGCTGGCCCTCCGAGACAATGTGCGAGTACAGAGTCGACGATGACACCAAAATTGGCGCAAAGATCGCTCAACGACTGTCCCAAGTTCCCAATTCTGTAAACGGCATTTTCAGAAATCGAATTTACACTGCGTATTTGCCTGACTGAGACAACGTCAGTGAGTGGGGCGATCGACAACTGCACAATGGAATAGGCTTCTTGCAATTTTTTGGCGATGTCCCTGGAGGAGTCGATCGGCAATGGCATTCTGAGAAATCAATAAAATGAATTCGCTAGTATCGAGACAGACGGACTTTGCCGGCTTTCTGAAGTTGCTGCCCAACAAGTAGAATACCTTCCGCATCAGCCGTTGGTCCACCATGAATATGTCGTAGGTGTTTGCCAACCTGGCTCTGTCCGCGTGTTGCGAATACTCCCGCTTGAGCTGAGTGACCGTAAATATCTGGAACGAGCACACAATTTCCCGGACAACAACCAATATTAATAAAATAACCTTGGAAATGTGCTGGGCGGTCAGTCCGTACTTTTCGCGTAACAGTTCTGCCCACTCTCTGGACTGTCGTTCCACGTCCGGATCCCGTGCTGCTGCGGGGGACCGGTCAAGGTCGGGCAGGATCAAACAAATCGACGTGTTGGTCGGATTCCGATCAGGGCGGGGGACGATGCTGTTGGAGAAGTGGTAAATGCGCTATCAAATGCGACCCCACATGAACTTTCGGAGGGAACTTCCCCGCGCGAGCGGTATCTTCTTGTATTTGACGAGCACGAACACACTGGCCTCGGACTCCGGAAAAAGCACTTTCTTCTTCTTCTGCTCGCAGTGCTTTTGCAGCGCATCCAGCGCCAATTGACCCTAAAGAGGAGCGCGTATTTGGAAACTGTCCATGCTCGCGAGGATTATTTTTACCTGAGTCTTTAGTTCAGGTGCAATATTCTCAGCCGACATCTGCTGAAAAGAGTCGTAAAAAGTGGAATAAAATGATCGTGTGCAGAAACCAAAAAAGTAATGCGTATATTTTTTAATCACTAATGATCCTTCACATATAAACTAAACAATAAAATTAAAATTTATGCGGAACATTTGCCCTTTCGATTAATGATGGTGCGTGGAGAGCAATTAAAAACACAGTCGTCCATCAGAATTTCTTGTTCTTCTTCTTCGGAGGCCCAATGCTCATCAGGTCATCCAAATCTACGTCCGAACCGCTTGACTCATCGCCAAGATTTTCTGCGCCCAAGTCTTGTGCCAGCTCTTTGCCATTATTTCCATCCCCGTCATTCGAAGAACACGGCTGCTGCTCCTCCTCTGCCGATACGGCCTTCAGCTTTTCTCCGCACACATCCTCTTCCTTGTGCTTTTGGAGTGCGCTCATGCCTAATTTGGAATCTCATATTTTGCCAACGGGATTTTCGCCACCTGCTTCAATCGCGTCTTCCACCTCGTCCAGAATCACGTCTCTCTTCCGCAAGTAGGTCTGATCTGCAAATTCGTGTTTGGTCTTCGCGCCCGACTTGAGCCGTTCTATTTTCTCGTCCTTCTTCCGCTGCTTTTCCTTCTCCCTTTCCGCCTTTCTCGAGATGTACTTCTTCAGCCGCTCTTCCTCCTTCACGTCGGCCAATCTGCGTCCCTGCAAGTTTCTGCACATCAGCTGGTTGCTGGATTTGTGGATTCGAAAGCTTCTCAGCAGAGACCCGAAGCCTGGAATGGAAGGCACATTTGTTGTGCCAGGCTTTTGCCCTTTCTGGGACCCACCTCCTTTCCCTCCGCACATTCGAAAATGGAGCTGAATTAGCTTTCCCCTCTGCACGTTGCACAGATTGTCCACCACCGTTCCGTCGCATTCCAGAAAGTAATCTTCTGGCGGAAGGGAGCGGACATACGCAACCGCTTGCTCGTCATCCAATGTGAAAGGGCGCTGCAACATGCTCTCCTCTCGTGGCTGTATTTGAGGGCTCTTATTAGAATTAAAAATTCTAATGTAACAATAAATGTGCAAATTTTACACGTTGATTTTAAAAGTAAATTTGAAAGTGTGCTTTTATTAAAAAAAAATTTGGATTGACAGGTGTGCCAACAAAAAGCCAGAAAATAGAAAAGGAATTGGTTATACATCAGTGTGCGAAGTGAATCCCATCGGGATATCACATGTTCTTCAAATCTCAAATTCACATGCATATTCCCCATCAGTCGGATTTTTCAATTTGCCGGAGCCGGATTTTGTGCAGCAGCGCCTGGGGCAACTGCGCCGCCAATGGCGGGATTGTTGCTGCCCGTTTCGCTCTCTGTGGGCTGCGCGGAGTCGTAGACTGTGTCGTTGTCTCGAATCTCGGTCTGCAAACAGCAAATCTGTTGCTCAAGTGTCCCCGCTCCACAATCACAGAAAAATCTGAATCAAAATTGAGAATCTGGGCTATCAGTGTCCGACAGAGACAGTCTCTCCAACGAACCTCTCACGCCGGACAAACTCCACTTGATGGCCTCGGTGGCAAACGCGAATGCAACTGAGGAACAAACAAACAGAATGAACGCCCATTGCTGCACAACCGGCATACCTAATGCATATTGCATTGCGTTCGGTTGTGTTGCAAGTGATGCATCTAAACCAGCAGAACATTTGTCTGGCCATGGTCAGCACTGGGTTTCAAACCGGAAATAGTCGTGCATTGGGAACGAGGTGCACGAACTGATTTTGAACAGGCAGTTTCCCTTGGTAACGGCTCGCTCGACCACATTGTGGCTGTCGAATACGCGATTGTCGCGCTGAGCGGGACGAACATCGGTGGCGAGACACAACCCTGATGTAAGTTAGATTTCCGTTTACAGTGTTGGGGTCCACCTCCGTATCGATTCATGTACAGCCAATTGTACTCCAGAGTAGCAGTCGCGCCTTGGCAAACGGTTGTGCATTACGCAAATCCTTTCAGGGGGATACCGTTCGTGATTTCGATTCCCGCCGCACGACCTTCAAAAATGCGATTTCTTCGCAGAACAGGATTTGATTCCGTGGATATCATGACGCCAGCCTGCGCATTTCTGTAGATGTCGTTGTCCTCCAGTAGTCCTCTGCCGCGGTTGAAGATGCACACTCCCCCATCGCGACCATCATAAATCTGAGTCGCGTTTTTGCTCAAACAATCAATCTTCGGACACTCCGACCTTATTTCTGCGCAGCGTGGGATTGCTGTCCGTTTTGATCCAGACCCCGGCCATCGCATTGTCAAAAATTTCGTTGTCCTCCAACACACCATTTCCGTTATTATACACCAATACTCCGCCTAAAACAGACTTTATCCACAAAAAACTGCCGAAAGGAACCGTTTTGACCGCCCCAGATTTTGTTGCGAGTTATTTTTGGATTCGACCCGGTCCTGTCCAAGCAAGCTTTAAACAACAAACTACACAGAATCAAAACGCACCTGATTTGAACTCCGGAGTACAAGTGGTTGAAAATGTCATTTTCCTCCAGCAAGCCGTGGCCGTTTTCATAAAAGTAGACGCCGACCTTATTTGAAACGGTGAATAATTGCGCTTCCCTCCCCATCCACGATACCTGTTTGCCCGAGTGAATCCTATTCTTACGCAAAATGGGCGAAGATCCTGTTGGAAAACTGCAATTGATTTGGGAAGCCTCACACACCTGTGGTGATCCAGATGCCGGCCAACGTATTTCCGTATATCTCGTTCTCCTCGATCAGCCCTTTCCCCTTCTCGTGCTTAAGCCAATTACCGAATTGTGCCCGTCCAATAAATGTGTCGCCAACTGACCACGTATATCCCCCCGTGGAGTCCGTCGTGAATCTTGTTGAGACGAACAATGGGATCCGAACTCGTACGAATTTGAATCCCCGCCAGTGCATTCCCATAGATGTTGTTCTGTTCGATCAGACCACGGCCCTATTGGTGGAGCGATTGGCGCAAGGTGCTGGTTGGCTGATTACCTCGCCGAAGATGTAGACCCCTCCCTGCTGGCCGTTGAATATTTCGTTCTTTCGAATGGTTGGCTCCGACTGGGACGTAATCCAAATGCCGGCAAACTCTAGAATCGCAGGGTGTTGAGTAATAGTAGGCCAATACCATTCGAGTAGATGCGGTTCTCCATGAATTGCCCCCGGCCCTTCTCGTGCACATAAATTCCGCCTGTCTGCCCATGATGTATGTCGCAACGAACAACTGTTGGATTCGCATGCAGTTTTACCTAAAAAATAAATAAAGTGTCTCCCGCGTCAAAATAATAGTCTCCTACTTCGATGCCCGATATCCGGTTGGAGTGGATATTGCATTTCTCAAAATAGCCCATTCCATTTTCGAACGTGAAGATCCCTGTAAAAGCATAGTTGTTATATCGGGAAAAGCACATAATTACTTCACTGACCAACGTCCCTCCCGTGGTGGATGTGACAGCGGCGAAACATGGGATTTGCCTGATTTTTCACCCAAACCCCAGCCAAGTTATTGCGAGCGATCTGGAAAAAGAACTTCAAAAATTTAATTTACACCAAATTACCTCGCAATCGTCAAAGCGCCCATGCGCATTATCGCTGATGAAAATTCCTACGTTTTCGCAATCGGAGACAATACAGTGCTTAAACGTGAAGAATTGGAATAGTTTCGACACCAAGTGCGTACTCGTAGGCGAGGGTTTGCCGACTGTTTCTTCACGCATAGGGCCGCGCCAACAAAGCTACTAGAGTGTACAATCACGTGGTCAATGACCACATCCGTCTCATCGCTGATCTGCAGTGCATAATGGTTGGTGTGCGGCTGGAAGTTGACCTGAATTCAAGCAAAAGTTCGACTTTGCGGTGAGTGAACTGTGATACCTTGTCTGGATTGAAGACCACTGTGCAGTAGCCGAGATAGGAACTAAGCGATCTGTCCACAAAACTGATGGTTGTTTCCTTCTGGTTCTCTATAATGGTCGCGCGCATAACTTCAAACTCTGAGCCTGCGCTGGCTCCGATTATCTGCACGGCACTGCCAATAACAATGGGATCGGGGTTATAACGGCCAGTGTGCAATAAAATCAGTTTTTCGAGCTGTGGTCGCGCTTCAACAAATTTTAAAGCGTTTTCGATGCATTCGAAATGGGAAATGCAACGTCCTGGTTGACTGTACAAGGAGTTTCTTCCAGGTCGCACATGTACAGCATGTCTCTGCAATAGATAAGCACCCATCATAAAATGGTGAGGAGGTAGTGAAATAAAGACCAATTGGTTAAAGCTCTCTTTCCATGCATTCACGCAATTTCGCCAACGATGGGGTTCTCGAAGCTCATATTTGCAAGCAGACAAGTGATAGAGAGGAGATGTGTATTCGTAGACACTTAGGTAGAGTTGTTTCCTGTAAAGTAATACATTAGAAAAGATGCATCTAATCTGAGTTTGCCAAAAAATTACCAAAGTCCAATGTCGTTTGAGATTCGATTAAAGCGACGAGAAACCGAAGAACAATGCGCCAAATCACCTTCGATGAGATACGAAAATATCTGTAACAACGAATATTGTCCGCTTTCCGACGCAGTCATATATTTTATTTTTATGCTCCCGCGTAAGGAAGGAAAAGGTATGCATAGGTACTTAGGAATTAGCTATAACGTTATAATTTCCAATGGTTACTGTTATCAGGAGTTCGTCTGGAATCAGATCCAAAGGACAGTCATCACTCTCATCTGATCGTGAAAAATTGCTGGCAGAAAAGTCTAGTACTGCTGATTGTTGATCTGCTTCGCCAGGTGAGTCAGGCTTCATGAACTTTGACGGTGGTTCAGCGGCTTCATCAGCAGTTGCTGCAAGTGAAGAACGGCAGCTTGCATCCTCACTTTGATGCTGAAGACTGTGCCTTCTTCTTACGGCCACCTTTACGCGGTTATAGTGAAGTTGCACGTTAAACATCCAAACAAAATACCTGTTTATCCATTTTGTCTGCCTGGAAGATATTTTGTAGATGGGATGTGGAGCAAACTTGCTGTTCTAACAGAGTGGTGTTGTGACCAATTTTGACATCGACTATCAATAATCAAATATTTGCATCTTATGCTACGTGACAAACCAATCGCTGTGGCTGTCCGCTGCTCCGTAATCGCTGTTACGGCAAGAATCCTCTCGTCGATCAAGCCTCCTTCTATTTCTTCTTTTTCGGTAGCCATTTAGCATTTACTTTGTCCTAATGGTAAACAAAGTAAACATTTTGGTGTTGAAGAACTGAAATCAATAAATTATGAGGATTGAGGATAAAGGATTTATATTAAGTACTAACTAGTAAGTAGTAACTACTACTAACATAAAGTATGATATACCTACATACTTACTATTTAATAGGTACTTTGACTGTGTACTGGAAAATGGAAATATCTAAAATGCAAAGGCTAAGGCTAGACTAGATCCTGGGGTGCAATTGACAGCGATGCGCATGCGTAGGTATCATTATTCATTAACAAACCAATCATGTTTCCTTGCACTTACTCCTTCCCCTTTTTTGACCAAATTTTAATACAAGTCTAGACTCTAGACATACTGACATACATAGGTACTACTACTAGCTAGTAGTTGAAAAAAGCAATAAAAATTGATAAGAAAAATAGTAAGATCAAAAGATACTATGAGAATTTCAGACGAAACTTAAGGGCTGAAATCTTAAAATCGATTGGCAGGCTAATATTAATAATGGATGGCGTCGGTTGTCAAGTGTCAATGTGTGTGCACTGTGCATGTGCAGCACAGCATACAATCTCAGTATTTCCATTTCCAGCGTAAAATAGTAACATATCGAAATATAATATACTACTAGTAGGTAGAAGTACCTACGCTACGCGGAAAAGATTAACTCGGAACCAAAATGAGATTAATCTGGAACCAAATTTTCTCGGAACCAAAATGAGATTAATTGGAACCAAATTTTTCGGAACCAAAATGAGATTAATCTGGAACCAAATTTTCTCGGAACCAAAATGAGATTAATCTGGAACCAAATTTTCTCGGAACCA